>JASDQU010197472.1:5868-19495 GCA_032191745.1 Picea mariana | reverse complement strand
GGAATGTATCATTCTCGTTTTTCACACACACACACACACACACACACACACACACACACACACACACATATATATATATATATAACCAATTGTGTAGTTGAGTAAAAATTGGAAATGCACATGGAACTTGGCATGGTCATCATTATAGGATTTCAAGTTGAAGGTTACCACTATACTTGAAGGATAGTGGGATAGAATTGTGAAAAGATAAATTCAAGAATCTGTGTAATGATATACTTAACCCCAAAGCTTCAAAGCAATCACATAAAATGTAGAAAAAAACCAAAGAACACAAGAGAAAATATATAAACTTTGAGAAATACTCTTGATAATTAAAAATAGGGATCTATGTTCACTTACCTCTTCAAGGGGAAAACCTCCTAGAGAAAATATCCAATTATAATAACAATTATTGACAAAACATTACATAGCCTTCTACTCAATATATAACTATCCAAAGATAATGTTAACTACATATGGACCCACTTATGACGAGGGATTTCCAAAGATCCAGTTTAACATTAGTGCTACAAACATGTTGAGATACACATGCACTTCATTAGAAAGCATATTCAAAATTTCGTTCTCAAAGTACTATTTTTCCGTATAGATGATCAAGTTGTAAACAATTTTACAAAGTCTCTTACAGAAACAAAGTTTTCCAAACTTTGATCTATGTTGAGAGTTCAAGAAGTTGTCATTAAGGAGGCATAGGCTCTAGTGCCTCCCTCCTTCTCCTATTGTGTCACATTTGTAAATCCTTCAATATTATCCCAAGTTGTCCTTAAGGGGGGATGTTAGTATATTTAGACATTTAGTAGTTAGTTAAGATCAACTTGGTCTAATGAATCTTTAGGTAAAATTGTGTTTATTTAGTGTGTTTCTTTAATATGCATTTGTAATTATGTAATCTGATAGTCATGATATGTTATAGACATAAAGTGATCCGACGATTCATATTCTCCTCAATACTAATGACTATGTTGAGATGTGGCTTGACACCCGATCAATCCATCATCTCTATTTATGGAGTGTCATTTGTTGAAGATCGATTGTGGAAAAATATTATGTACAATAATTTTCTTTTGCATTAATATATTTCCTCAAGTGGTTGCATTGGACAGAGTCATGGACCATTTCCCTATTTGAGGGTTTTAACCAAGTAAAACACTAGTGTAGCAATATTTGATCTAATTGTGTGAGCGGTTGCTTAAGGTGTTTGTCTTGTGTGGAAATACCATTTTTTGTCGAACACTATCTAATAGTCATGAATAAACAATAAAAAAATTCATATACATATCAATCATACATAACCCGACCCCATATTGGGTCCATATATTTCAACTCAATTGGGAGTCCTTATGCACCTGTGGTTCTTCTAGTTGCACTTGAAAAATTGTCAGTAGCATCATATAACATAACAGATTTCATCATGTAATCATGTATTCATTTTCAATATCAATATACAGTTCAATCCACTCATAGGCCGCAATAAATCATTACATCATATAACAAAATATAGCTATATCATACCATCACAAGGGTATCAAAACATAAACCATAAAATGATATATGTATACATCAAGCAATAATCAAACCAAAACAAATAAAAAGTCTAGATCACATCATCCATAAGTGTGTATTTGGACCAACTAGATCATTCTTGCAACCATAATGCCCTCAAATATTTATCAACATATCAGTCAAATAAAGTCAAATAAAAAGAGGGCACTACAATTAAGCTACTAAATATACTACAAGTTGATGAATTAGATCAACCAATAAACAACTAAGATAAATACGACTAAAATTTAGTCACATTATAAAGGACTAAAAATATAACACTCTTAGTCATCTCCCCAATAATAGTAGTTTATATACGTGTTTTAGTTGTTTTTCTTGGTCACAAATTTGTCATTTTGTACTAGTGACTTAGTGTATTGAGTGTGATGCGCTTTGACTATATCAAGTTATATAAAATATGGTGCTATTATTTCCTCTAAAATTTTCCCTCCATTGTTTATTTGTTTCCTCTCCTTGCCCCTAACCCCTCCCCCCTCACCACCACCATCACCCCCTTCACCCTTCATAGTGACCCGATGATTCTTTACATCAAGGTCTATAATTCCCTTCACAATCACCTTATGATTCTTCACATTATATTCTACAACTTGTACTCTTATCAATGATCAATTGGAACTCCCAGGAATAATGACATTGAAAGTGCATTCAAATAAAACAACAATATCATAAAACATAATTTTTTTATCGTATAGTTCATGATGGCATTAACATGACACTGTATGGCTATGAATATGACAATAATTTAACGCTAAATGATGTTATAATGACATAAGACATTCATGATCAATCCATGTGACACATGAACAAAACTAATATAATGCACATATGAGACAACATGACACAACTTAGATGCAAAATGATAGCATATGTCTTAATATTTTGAGCATTGTAACTACAACGCTAAGACAACACAATGATGATGAAAAAAAAGACAACAAAACAAAAAAATTCAACAAGATAATGACACTACAACATTGCATTGTAGTAACAACTTCATGAAACCCATATTTTTTCTTTCATGAAATAAGACCACAAAAAATAAATTTAAAAAAAAAATAATAAAAACATTTAAAAAATAATAATAATAATAATAATAAACATTTTTTTAACCCCACCTGGAGTGATGGTGGGAGGTGGTGAGTCATGGAGAGGAATCAAAGAAGTGAGGACATGTGGGTGAGGTGGTGGATGGGTGGAGATCCAATTCAGAGAATCAAATCTCCACCCTTCCTACAATTTTTTGACACAAAATAACATAGTTTTGTATTGTAACATCCCGCTCTAGCGCACTGAGCGAACTTATTCTTTGAGGACACTTGCTCGCAAGTGATCCAGATTATCATGATATTAAAACATTTGACTTTGATTATGATGCGTTATGGGTAGATGACATGTTGTTTTACTACATTGACATAGACAGGTGCTATTGACTCAGTTTTACTGAGTGTGCAGGGTTTTGGACCTTGAGGATGCAGAGGCATCGAAGGAACCCCTTGGACTCCAGATCAAGTTAGAGAGTGTGCTATTGGGGTTTGATTGATTTACTGTGATATTAAAACATTTGATTAGATGATATGATGTGGACATGTTCTAACATGATTTGTTGATGATGCAGGCTGACGATAGATTGTCAACCAGACTCACATATGGAGTAAAGGGGCCACACACGACTACTAGAGAGGTTGAGGGAGAGGTGTGGTCAACATCCCTGCCACAACCTACTAGCACTCCCACCGTGGCTCAAACCGTAGGTTAACGATTACCTAGTTCGAGAGGACCCATGATGTCGTGAGGGCAGACTGCAACAGTCGCTCACGATGATTCTAAGGGGCGCGCAATAAGGCGGGGGCCTTATTCCTTAGAAGCCCTTAGTCTCCCACAAGTTCACCTGGCGGAGTGTTGACTCCAGGGGTTACTGATGTCTACCAATCAGTCAAGAGGCGAGTGGCACCCTTGGAGCACGTAGTGCATCCTGAAGGGCACGTTGCGCAAAGAAACAAAAGAGGCGAGTGGCACCCTTGGAGCACATAGTGTGTCCTGAAGGGCATGTCACATTGACGATGATAAATGAACGAACCTAGATGGCCCTAAGACAATCAACACTTTAATAATTTTTAATACAACTCCCCTAATTAAATGTCGCCCAGTTCAGAATCTAAGTCCTAAGTCTAAAAACTTCGCTAGGGGTAAGATTTTGTCTACCCTTGAGAAAATTTCTATACAAAATTATAATAATAAAATTTAAAATAAAAACCCCTTACGTAATAATTTGGTCTTCATAAATTTTGAGGTAAAATGAAGAGAGTAAGAAATTAAATAAAATCGGTGGATAAAAAATATATATAAAGAAGAAATTAATTATTTTTAACTTTTGATAGTCTTAAAAGATGTTGAATTAATAATAAAAGGGAAAAGGGGTTAAATTTCAACTTTCGTTTTTAGCTCTAATAAAAAGGGGAAAGAGGAAAATTATAAAATTTAGGAAACTAGGGGATGGAGGTAACATAAAAAGGGAAAGAGGGGAACTTATGGTAAAAAGCGAGAGGCCAACTTAGTAAAGAATCTACAATTAAGAACCTTCTAAATTGAACTAAATTAGCAACTTCATTTTAGGGCAAGTTTTTAAAACCTGTAAGGGAATCTAGGGACACCTAGGAGTAAATTTAGGAGTAACTCTAGGTGGGTGAGAGAAATAAGACAATTTAATAAATTAAAGAAAATAATTATTGGAGGAATGTGGGGGATGAATGACACTTGTACGAAGGAGAAATTTTAGAAGATTTTTATTTAAAACTTAAATTAAATGAGATTTAGGGGAAAATGGGAAGTTCTAAAACTCTATAAAAGAGAGGGAGGAGGAGGAAGAAGGGGATCGACTGTTAGCGTAACATTACGCTGCCGGATTAGTGACTTGACTGATTTACTTGTGGGAGTTGGGATTTCCCAGCTCGGAGAGGAGTGGTAGCTCGGCCTTGCGAGGCGAGCTGGGAGATAGACGTACCATCTGGATAGTGTGTAGCCCCTTTGTGGCTCGGGGGGCTAAGGGGGAAGCAGAGTACCCCTAGCTTTGGCTAGGAGGTACCGATGAGGTATCTATGGTCGGCGAGAGGGAGTGGCATTGAGCGCGAGGACGTCATTCGATGAGCGGGAGTGGCACGGAGAGAGAGGACGTCATTCGAAGCGGGAGATCAGGCAAAGGTATTCTCTTGATTAGTAGAGTAGAATGCATTAGGATTTATGAGTTAGATCTGCAGGTGTATTGGGTAATCTAGATGGAAGAATATTTAACCTCATTCAGTGTGGGATCTCGTTGGATTGAATGGTTTTTCTTTATTTACTTACTCCGGCGAAATTTTGTGTATTTATCTTGCTGTAGAAATTTTACTGTGTAATTTGAGTAAACTCTAGCCTTGTATTTGTTATTGTGTCTCCATCCCCAATTAGCAACTCTGCGCCTTTGTTTTTTGTCAATTTCATGCCTTGGTCAACAAATGAGGAAGATCATGCTTGTGGTCAAATCCCGTGGCTCTGAATTGCAGTCCAGTCCTCAAAACCCAAGACTGTGATTTTGTCTTCAGCTTAGGGTGTGGTTTTGTCCATTATTGTTGATTCTTTCAAGGAGATAGATGACCCTGTTATGCCCGTTGTTTGAAGATTCAGATAGGGTTTTGAATTTTTATTAGAATTGTGGCATGAGCGCTTGCATGCTCAAGTGGTAGACGCCAGCATTTAATGTGCAGACTGAGAGAATCGACCTAATCCCAACCTGGGTGGAATTGATGCGAAATCTAGACTGCCAGAGTGTGTTGGTTAAGAAAATCTTTACCTCGGGGCGTTATAGAAGGGTCAATCCCATCGTTTTAACTCGTTGGGTGTTTAACCTCTGTAAGTTGATTTTTACCACTCAGCGATTCGTTTCTTGTGACCAGCAGACCTGTATCTTCAATCCCGAAGTCACTGTGCCTTAATTCTACACTGTCATTTCCTTTTATCTTACTCAGGAATGACAGTAAAGGCTTGACTTAAATCAGATTTGTTTAATCCTGCATGATAGGGTTTCTAAGATTAAGATTATTTATTATTTTTGGTTTACAAGATTGGACATAAACTCGTTAATGAGTTCAATAGATTCATAAACTATTTAATGTCATATTCATGCTCGCGTTTGTGATTTTATTTGTTCATAATAGACTCTTTTTGGACTTACAAAGATAGGGTTACAATTTAGAGGTGTCTTTGTAATAGACATAAGCATTTTACATTGTTCTCTTTTTGTTAAAAAGGAATTATAATATTCTTTATTTGATTATCTTTGCATATTTAAATATATGTAACTTGGATATAATAATGACCCAACTAGGGTTTCGGTGTTATTCATAGTGGCTTTGTTTAAAGAGTTATTTTATTTTGCAATCCTTAAGCTATGAAATCTATAGACATTCTGGTGGTTTTATCCTTTTCACTCACCCATTGGATTAATGATTTACTCTTTGTAACTAGATTTCAATTTTCTGATGCGTTGGTTGTAGGTTGTCATTAACAGGCATATATGTTTCTCTTTAGATTTTATCATGCCGACAGGGTTTCCGCGCCTTCCTTCTACTTTGTTCACTCTTATAGAACCTGTACTCTTTACTCCATTTGTGTGTTAGGAAAACCAACAACATTCGAGAGCCCTACTTGCTGCTTAATTCAAGTTTACAGTGTGAATAAGCATGATTCAGAATTTAAAGGATTATTCAGTAGAATATTGTTTTTAGGCATATATGGCTTATTGATAAACACATATGGTTGTTATAATAGGTCAATGTAATGTTACTGTAATGTATGTTGTAAGATGTAAATGTAGCATGGTGGCAAAATAAAATAAGTGTAAATGTTATTGTTGATAACCCCTAAGATGTAATGTGTTGTCATTTTATTGCAAAGTTTTTATAATATAAAATGTAATGATGTTATCATTATGGGAATGTTATTGTAGTTCTATTGTTAATGGCCACATATAAGATATAAGGTGATTGTTATCTTATTGCCAGGTCGTATTGTTATCTATGCTCTAGAATTAATTACCTAGCTTTTGCTTTATTATAATGCCTTGATTATTTTACTATTTATTTAATGACAACATTTAGTGTTTAGACTGTTACCTTTGTATCAAAAATCTATGATTTATTGGAGTGTGATTATGAATATTTTAGAGGTGGCCCTACTAGTTGTATTAATGATATAAGGTGAATGGTGAGTAAGAATATGAGGGCATATTCTTAACCTTGCTAAGTGGGTTGAGTAGGATGTCTTGATATTAGATTATGGCCAAGCTATAATTTATGCAAGCTAGTGGGATTAATTAATGATCCATTATATCCTTGAATAATTGGCCAAGGTCAAAGTTCAAATTCTTTTAGGACCCTCTTAACAATGAATTACCTTCAATGCATACTGTAATAGTATAGTGAGAAATTTAATGAGATAATATGGTTCACTAAGGCCTTTGCCTTAATATAGATAACCTGGTTATTGGCTATATCAATGGTTATATTATTGTCTTGTTAATTGCTTTATTTGCTATATTAGTTTCCAATGTCTTATATTTTGATTAAATGTATTACCTTCAATGCAATATTGTAATAGTAGTAACGAGTTAATAATGACACACTATCGTAAAATGCTTTAATGTAGATAATCGTGTTGTTGCAAATCTTGATGGTTATGTTTTTGTCTTTAGCTTAGAAGGCTTGGTCTACTTGTGTCGGGTGGCTTGTAGACACCTCCATGTTCCTTAGAACAGTCGCCAGCCATGAGACCTTAAATGGTTAAAATCGATGGGAACCTGGGCTTGAGCGTTGCTTATGTGTCTTGGAGGTCCTAACCATTGCAGGGTAGGACGGGCGGGTAGTCAGTCTTATTTATTGTCGGTTGATTGTCGTTCATTGCTTGCAGATGATTGATGTGCGTCTTAGATCGTTATGTTGTTGTTGCAGTTGCATGCGCTATGTTCATCATCGTATGGCGACTCTGAGTCGAATTTATTTATTATCCTTGTACACACGCGCACAAATAAAAAAAAATAAAAATTTGCACTTGTTATAAGAGGTTGTCGTCGTAACGAGGAGGTTGTTACATGTATTTTTGGCATAATATTCACCCCAATATCAGAATTGAGTGCCATTTATACCATAGGAAATATTTTGATGAAGGATACAACTTTTATATTAAAATTTTCCTATCGTTGACAAATTTTTACAAGTTAAATAAAAAAAATGACAAATATTTTGACATTGTCCATTTATTTTTAAATTCTAAGAACTACCTCAAACTATTGAGAATTATAAAATGTATAATAATAAATTTGCGTCTCTCATCAAGATATTTACGTAAATATAAGGATTGCTAAATTCAGAGTTTGGGGTGAAAATTTATGCCAAAATATAATATATAAAAAATTCATTTTTCCCTCGAACGAATATGTGTTTTATTTTGTAAATTGTTTCCAATCTAAGTAGAATCGGAACAAACTTTTAAAAGAAACATTGTATATCTATGAAATATCTTTCCAATGATATAAAGAGTTCCCTATTATGAGTTCGAAGTAAAACATTATGATAAAATTACTTAAACTAGTGTTGAAAATTAGATCCTTATGAAGGGGGTCTAATATTATGGTAGAGGTGGTGAAGGGATGGAGATCTGATTATCCATCATGCTCTCTACCCCTTCATCCTCCTTTGTCTCTCTTCCACCACCCATTTCCACCACAATCACTTGATTCATTGATTTGACTGGTCTAATATTTTTGTTCTTTGTCTGCAACTTCTCCCCCTTTGACATCAATGGCAAAGGGTTGCTCCCCCTAAGATTGGTGTTCCCTTCAAACACTCCAATGTGCAATTTAAAAGTGTATCTCTAACTAATCATTATCCAGGTTGTCTTTGCTAGAAGTATCCAACACTGATCATTCTATTTGATTGTTTTTATTGATCAAACCTTCCACTCCAAAGTCATGACATTGGTCTTATGAATGGGGTGAATATTTAGTATTGAATTTATTTGAATTTGTTTATGCCTCCACGTTCCTTTCTGACAAGGACCAATTAGATGAATTCTCTTGTCCAAAAGAGTACTGTAAACTTGAATTTCCATTTTTAGAAGGAAATTCCATAGCCTTACCTTTTCTATAAATGGGGTGTAATGTTTTGAGTAAGAATCAAACAATGAATCTCCCTACTATATTCATCTACATTATCACATCCTCTCTCATAACAAACAATTTCATCTCTCCATGTTTCTTGCTTTTGCTTCCTTTTCCAAACCTTTGAGTATTCTTCTTTATGTTTGGAAATAACATCTTCTTCCCTATTTTGTTTAGGAGGTCCTACTATGTTGATTCTACAGTAACGTTCTATGTGCCCATAGTTATTGCAGTTATAACAATCAATATTCTAATCAAGTAAAGGAGCAAATGAATTGTAATTTATGTTAGCAAACCCATGATAAATTATGGTTTTGTCACTTACATAGTCATCCTTTGAGGTTTTATAAGAACCTCTATTTCTATCTCTCATATGATTGCTTCTTGCATAAGCTCTACAATCTATTTCCTTATGACCAAAACTATTGAAAGAAAAACAACAACCAAGAAAGAGATTTTGATATCGGTTTGTGAAAGGCCTTCTTGGTGGAACAAATCTTATGAACTCATTGTTGTTATGAAGAATCGGGTTTTTGTTGGTCATCATTGCCTTTCATGATGTTGCTTTCATTTTTTATGGAGCCTTTGAGAATATTGGCATAGATTTTAAGCTTTTCTTCATTTTCCTTTTCTAATGGCTATTTGACCTTAGTGCTTGCATGTCCCCCGGGTTTTTTTTTTCCACCATATCCAAGACCTGTCTTGATGAATGGTGACCTTTGGAAACTGAGAATATTATCTAATATTTCGGTACTCTTTCCAAAGTTCAAGTTTCTATTCACCTGATCAGTTGTTTTCTCTAGTTCCTTTCTTAAGAAAACTATTTCAACTTCTAGCTTGCAATTTTCTTTATTTTCTTTCAGTTGGCTTCTCATTACTTCTTATATCTTTTTTTCCTCTTCTAGTTGGTTCTTCATGATGATAATTGTGTTCTCTATTTCTTCAAGATATTGATCCTCTACTTCATATTTATGCAAATGCTCCTTCTACTTTATATTATTTTTTCTACGCTTATCTATTTCTTCTAAGACACTAACGAGTTCTACTTCAAGATCTTCTTCTGTTGAATCTGGATTTTCTTTCTGATTATCTTCATTTTCTTCATTAGTAGGATTTGTTTCCATGGTTAAGGAGAGAGATTCTTCTTCATTGTCACTATCTTCCCTTTCTTCATATAGGCACTTAGCATCAAAATGTCATTTTCTATCACAATTAAAGCATTTGAAGGGTAGCTTACCTTTGTATTTTTTAGGTCCTCCTTTTAGCTTTCTCACAAATTGTTCTTTTTCTGTCTCGGATTCACAGCTGGAACAATCACCATATCTCTCTTCACTAGATCTTTCTTCATAAATGTTTTGTAGCTTGTCCCAAATTTGTTTATTTGATGTACACTTCAATACCTTGACAATGTCAGAATCTGTTAGGCCACTCAAGATGAATCTATTTCTTTTTCATTATTTTCACGTGAATCCTTCCTAACTTCATCTGTATAACTTGTTGTGATTGATTCTCAAATACCAAACCCAAGGGCCTTTGAATATATCTTCATTCTTATACTCCATGATGCATATTTTGTTCCATCGAACAAAGGAGATTTGTTTATAGGGAGAGCCTCCTTACAATCCACATTTTCTCAAGATCTGTCTTCCAGTGGTTAAATTGTTTATGAAGGAACCTACTCTAATACCAGTTGTTGAAATTATGCTTATATTGAGGGGGGGTGAATCGATATAAGATACTTTTTACTTTATTTAACCATTCACCAATCATTCATTATCTAAGAAATTATAATCACATATAAACTCGAATTACAATGCACAGAGTTTAACATGGAAAACCAATTGGGAGAAAACCATAAATTTGTCTTTATAAATGTCTCTAGGTACCAACCTCCTGTTAAAAATATTGTAGGCACCAACCTACTAGAGACAATAATATCCTTAACTGAGCACCAACTTAGAAATATGTAGGCACCAACCTATTGGAGACACCAATATCCTCAACTGAGCACCAACTCAACAACATATGTAGGAACCAACCTAGTATTAAAATATTTGTAAGCACCGACCTATTGGAGACACCAATCCCCTCACCTGAGCACCAAATCAACAAGATATGTGTAGACATCAATCCAATATTTTCATACACATAGTACTTATGAATTCCTTGCATGCTTCATACTTCAGACATAGTTTCAAACCCTAGTCACATTTATCCTTCATTCCCTAGCTAGCCTCATGGCATCATTCCCATAATATGATCCCAAACTGTAGCATCAAAACCTCATAACAAGGAACTTTGCAACATCACAAACCTTCAATCCTTCATAGCGCTCTTTAAGAACAAGAAAATACCAAGAAAAACCCCTCATACTTCTCTTGCACACCTTTAGATCCCAAAAATACACCACTGCTCCTTTAGCACACCTCATGTCACTTTTGCACACCTCAGACTTGATCTCTTACTTGGATACTCTTCAAATGTGCACATCTATAATGTTTTTATCTCATTTTAGTCCCCACTTTTAGGGTCGACCTATAAAGACTGACTAAGCTGACCTAAATTTTTTGGTTGGGTTGTCGGACGAAAAAATTCACACCTCCTCATTCCTAGGGAATTAGAGGGAATACCGTTGGAAAGGTATCAGAATAAGATTTCCAACCATTTAACATATGCTCTCATTTGAACTAGGTGTCGAGGGTAAAAAATCCTTCAAAGATAGGGTATCCAAACTAAGCATCAAAAATCCAAAAACAATATTTCCAACAATATCCATCTTGTAATATTTCTCCTGGACATTTGTGATCTCCCCCTATTTTTGACATCAATGACAACAATATTTTCAACAATTTATTTATCTTATATATTACTAGTCTAGCCTTTTGTGTATTGAATATATAAAAAGTTACATGAAAATATTATAACATAAAATATATAATTTATCTTAATATTACAAAGTATTACAATAATATATGCTTTTAGTAATAAATATTGTTATTGTTGGATATGTATTGAATTATTTGGAGGTAGATTGAAATAAATATTACTATTTGTTAGATATGTATTGAAATTTTAAGAAGAAATTTGAAGTTATAATGGTCCTTCTAAGGGAAATATAATGGTCCTTTGAAGTTATAGGATTTCTAGTAATTATTCATATGCAGATTTAAGGTTGTTACAACGATATTTGTAATGCAAGGGGCATAATTATGCCTATGTTTTGTAAATTAATCTTAAACCATGTACAATGGATGTAATGGTCATAGTGAGTATCGTAGAAGATACCAAAATCATGGAGAAAATGTATTTTTTTATATGGGAAATGATTGTATATGCAGCCTATTGCAAATTCCTATGTATAGGCAATTATTATTTCCTATATAATAAAAATTATGAATTATATGTTAAATTGGTTGAATGATTTCATAGGTAATGGATGAATTGGAGTAATCAATGTTATTTATGTTACTATACTGTAATTTCCTACAATATTTCATGTAATGGTGATGATTATAGCTTAATGAGATGACCAAGTATGTGATAAGCCATACCAATGATTTAGATGTCATCTCATCAATGACCAAAACTTTAATTATAGTTGGTAACTTTAGACATGTTCTTCCTCAATGCACTAAGGTCATCATTCACAACATTAACTATCATATATTTCCACCTCCCCCATCAATATATTCCCTTGTCACTACATGGGATGTTTCCCCACTCCTCACCATGAGCTACAAGCTACATCTCCCACTCATTAACAACTCCATACATTTATTACACCACATGACTTTTACACAACCATTATAGTACATCCAAGGTTTGTCATCTATCTCTACCATATCAACCCATGCAAGGGAAATTTAAGGGTTGGATCATTGTGATTATGCCTCCAAATGCAATCATCATGAAATTAATTTGCCATGATCCAACACAACACAACAATAGAAGCCCTTCTAAGCATGGAAATATCCCACTTATACTCTTCATTGGAATTGCCACTCACTTCCACATACCATGCTATACTAGAACTTTCACTTATAACATGTTGGTGTAACCTCTTTCTTCAACACATTTTCTTAGTGCTTGCATACACATTGTTTAAATTCCAATAGCCATCAACCTTTGACTTCTAGTGTACAGTAAGCAATTGCAATGTTTAACTCCCATTGAACAATTTTTAACTCACATTTTCTTTCTTCATGCTCGCAATGCACAATATAACCCCAAGCAGTTTGTTGTTGTCATAATGAGGATAAGAAAGACTAAGACAACTGCTTTGATATTTTCCTTTGGAAAGATGGTGTGTATTGGTGCTAAGTGTGAGCAACATTTCAAGCTTGTAGCAAGAAAGCATGCACATAATATCTAGAAGCTTGGATTTCCTGATCAGTTCAAGGAGTTCAAGATTCAAAATGTTGTTTCATCGTACGAAGAAAATAATGGCAAGTTGAAAGCCATTGTTGCGCTACAAAAATAGAGAGGATAACAATATGAGAATTATCACTTGCTCATAAACATGGAACTACTATGGAAATCGTTTGGAATTGTGTTGTTTCCACTACATAAGCTCCGCATATCGAGGGTCATGGAATAAATGTGTTTGTCATGCTACTTGTAGACTGTAAACCCTGTCATTAACGTTCATGTGTGACGGTTCACTTTTTGAAATTATTGTGTCTCATCTGGCAATTTCATAAATCCACGACCTACTGTGGAAATTGAGAATTTTAGCTACTCCACAAGCAACAACAAAGGTGCAAAAATTTCACTACAAACCCATCAAATGATCATGATTTGATTAATCTTGTGATTGTTGTGGTTTCTCCCTGTTACCTCTCCAAGAGGTACCCT
>JASDQU010197471.1:13212-23818 GCA_032191745.1 Picea mariana | reverse complement strand
AGATACATCTGGGCTAACTTGACATCAATTATATATTTAAAACTCGAAGTAGAACCAATTCGGATTATTTCGTCAAAACACCATTGTAATATTTAGGTCGTTCTATTTGGTGGGAGGACAGAGCTACTAAGTGCAGACAAAAGATCTTGTATTGAGTGAGAGATGCATGGCAACCAAGTGTTGAGCAAACATCCGATATTTCTGCTCTAAATTGGCCACGTCTTTGTGGAATCTTTGGTATTTATTTTGATAACGAAGGACGACAAATACAAGTGAAGGATCCAGGAAAGTTGGATGGAAATGGACTCCAAGTCAAGCTAGTTCATAAACACACGAGAAGCATTTAGTGGTCGATGAGGAAAATGATTTTATTTGCATTCAAAACATTTTTTTCTATACGCAAAAATGCTTGAGTTGGCCATCTGTACATTGAATACAATGTTAAGTCATCTCATCATTTGAGCAGGCCTGGAATTTGACGTCAAATAGGTGACTTGAAATCTACACGTCAACAGTTACGGGCATAACAATTTTCAAACTGATTAGGGTACCGTCTTAAATTTTAATCGCTATCAAGTTATCTCCAGGCTACTACCAAATCTGTACTATTACTAATCTGTATAACCTATAATGCAGGTGTAACTACCTGCGCAGAGCGAAATAATTTCGCTCAGTAGATTACGCGCCCAAATATTCAGCTTCCAGGGATCGATTTTCGTGCACGCCCTTACACGGATTCAGAAGTTATTGCTTTCTCTCCTCGTCCATATKGTTGGTCATTTGTTTGCCTCTCTCAGCGTTTGGTAAAAATGCATGAGTTGGCCATCTATATATCAAATACAATGTTAAGTCATTTCATCAGTAGCGTTTMGTTAGTCATTTGTACAATGTTACGTCATCTCATCATTTSAGTCTGAGTACGTAAAAATTATCGTTATCATTAATCATGATTATAAGTACGTAAAATTATCGTTATCATTAATCATTTTATAATCATTGCAGTCATCTAACATTTGAGTGACTACGTAAAAATTATCGTTACCTTTAATATTTTACTAGCACAGCCACAAATTTGTGGCTGGTAAAACCAGAACTGTTGGGAAAGAGAAATGGAAGGAAGGAGTCAGAGGGAGTTGGCTTAGAAAATGAAACTCTAATCACTCATACGTGGTAATCAACTAGCGACCATAGTAAATTTTAAATATGATTGAGTAAAAGTAAAAAAATAAACATGTAAACTGATGTTTTATAATAGTGAGGAAGTTAGTGGTTGAAATCACAACCATTGATTTATTGGAACTACTAAGAATATTCCATTAATATTTAATCTTGTCCATACAAAACTGATTAAGCATTAAAAACTTATTAAATGTGCCCATGATCAATAGGTGTACGCCTTTCCGCGTAATAAGTACCTAAATATTATAGTTATCATTAATCATTATTATTATTATTTTATTCATTTGCAAATTCTTTTTCATTATTATCATTTGTAGGTTATCAATAAGCAGCCTGTTGTAGAGTTTTTAAGACTGTTGTTGGTTGCTAGTATATATACCATCGGATTGTCTTGATATATACGTTTGGTATATATATTTCCTGCAGCAGTCTTAAAAACTCTTCAGCAAGCTGCATATTGATCACCATCATTTTTATGATAATGAAAATGATATCTATAAAATAAAATAGTTATAATTAATAATTTGTTTTTTATAGAAAATAAATATATTCAAAAGCTTTTTGTGTGAATTTAATGGTTTAAAACATAAATTAGTTATAATTAATAACTTGATTTTTATTTTCATAGAAGATAAGTACATCCAAAAAGTTTTATGCATTAATTTAATGGTTTAAAATATAAATTATAGTATAAAAAATAAATATATTCAAAAGTTTTTATGTGTGAAGTATAATGGTTTAAAACATGTGTATGAATATATGGACATCTTTATAAACTAAGTTTTTGAAATCTCAAAAGAAAAAAAATTCAGTATCTCACAAACAAACAATATTTCAACTTCCAAATTTACTTGTCTCATAAACAAACCCCACTGGAACTCAACTAAGTTTCTATATCCCTAAAAGAAAAAGATTACTTGCAAATCTCACTCCAACTAAATTCCATTATGTCAAACTTCTAAATTCTCTTGTGTCATAAACAAACCTACTCCAACTGCTAGATTACTTTTAAGTTATAGCAAAATTTTAATTGTGTAATGAAATCAAATTATGTGAAATTTGTGGTTATATTATTGTATAACATTTTAGATATTTAAAAAAAAAAAATGTATATAATTAAATTAAATACAATTATGATATACAAATTTAAGAATTGTTTTTATTATATCAATATATAGCTATTTTAATTTCTGATATATGATGTTTTTAGAGGGATCAAATCTTGAAGATGACAATATTTTTTAAATTGAAAAAACTTGAGAAAAGGTTTGTAGTTCATCTTTGCCCATAATAAATCTAGAGTTAAAATGAATTCATAGTAGTTTTATAACAAGTTTCCCTCATCACTCAATATTTTAACCATTAATTTTTTTTACTTTCAATTACTTTATATATAATTAATATTAAAAAAACCTATAAACACACTATATAGTCATTTCTTTATAAGTCATAAGTCAAGTCTATTAGATTGAATTTCAAATGCATCCTTGCAATACACTGCTTTACCCATGATGTTGAATCCATCAAAGAAGATATAGCAAACTGTTAAGCAGATATAGCATGCTGAATCCTGAATCCATAAAGAGCTGTTGCCGAGTGAAGCTAGCCCAGTTCTGCCCAAAATTGAAGCATTGATATGTGAAGCATTATACTGGAAACATATCCATTGACGAGGACTAAAGAAATTTGGAAAATTTTGGGTTGACAGCTTCTTCGTGACTTCCAGGTGTGCTTGTTTAACATATGTACTTTTGGAGACTCTATTTCTGTCTAAATCTGATGTGATTAACTCGGCATTCGACCATCTGTGTGTTACTGATATGCAAAATCTTAGCTGTAAACTTTCCATATTATTAAGTTTTTATTAATTATCGGGGTATTTCCCAAATCATTAATCTATAATTACTGAGGTATTTTCTGAATTCCCTGGTGTTAAAAGAGATTATTGTTTTCATTTTTTAAGTCCCGCTCCAGAGATTATTGTTTACAGTTTTGGAATTAGTCTTTTGTCACATGAAATATATGAAAACATACTTTGTCATATTTTGCATAAATTAATTATTAAATTTTTTGTTTTTTATTTTAATTTTTTAGTATATTTGATTTGCTAAAAAATTGATGTGTAAAAGATCCATTTTAATTGAAGATATATCAAGTATTTAGAGGGTTCAAATCTTTTGAGATATAAATTTTTTTAGACAACAAAATTTAAAGAAAGGTTTTAGAAATTTGATCCCTCTCAAAACTTGATAAATCTCTAGTTAAAATCAATTTAAAATAATAATTAAAAAATTAAAATATCAAAATACTAACAAAAATACATTGGATTCTCTTCATCAAAAAATTCCATTATTCTTTCTAGTAAGTAAATTCTATCAACCAAAACAGTAGAAAAAACACTCTCTTCAACAAGTAAGCAGTAAGCACTAGTAATAAAATTGTAGATGAAAATGGAAAACAATTACCAAAGATCACCTATATCTATATGGATCACCCTCATAATACATAGATCTATAAGATCAATGTGTTTGTATGAATATTCATTCTATAAAAAGAATTATTGCAAAAATCAAGCCAGACAACTCAACATCGAAATCAACGGAGCAACTCAACGCTCTATTTAATGCCATACCAATAATATGCATCATGATCTTTGCACATACTACTTGCTCCATATAGAGGAGATTCGCCCAACAAAAAGAGCAGATTTCGCCCAACAAAAAGCAGATTAACGAGTCAATATGGAATGATTTGGCAAACAAGGATGAAAATAATTTTCCCAGTCGTTTCATTAGAGGAAATGATTTGTCCAACAGACAAGGCTTCGATAAGATTTCTATGTACAGTACGCAATCTACAACAACAATCTTGAGAAAATACAACCTTTTTTGGTGATTGTTTGCAATTGTTTCCCGTTTCCATTTACAATCCCATTACCAATACATGGTATTGGGATGACGTTAAGATTACTAGTTCAAAGAGATTGCCTCAGCATGGCTCTCATTTGTTTTGAGGGATAGAATTTACTTACTAAAAAGATACAATGGAGTTTGTTGATAAGGGGATTCATTGTATTTTAGTTAGTATTTTGATCTTTTAATTTTTTTTAATTATTAATTTAATTTATTTTAACTTTGAATTTATCAAGGGTGGAGAGGGATTAAATCTCTTTAAGATGCAAATCTTTTTTAAGATATAAAAATTTGAACAAACCTTTCTTTAAGATTTATATTCTAAAAAAATTTATATAAGAAAAAAAATTTCCATTTAAAAACTTGATAAATAGTGAACTAAAAAATATAAACTAATTATAATATCATTTTTATTGTTTTATTATTTTTTAATATAACTTTTATTATTTTTTAATATATTTTTTTGACTTCTTCATAGAAAATTGTAGAACACCTCTTACATCACTCTTAACCAGGGTTATGCTTCATAGATGAAAATCTTCCTGCCTAAAAGTTATCTTAATAAATTTTGAATTTTTTACCCATGCTTAATAGATGAAAATTTTCTACTTGAAAGTTACCTTAATAATTCTGAATTTTCTATTATTTTATACAAAACTTATGCTTCATAGATGAAAATCTTCCTACCTTACAGTTACCTTAATAAATTTTGAATTTTTAAATTTCATGAAAGTTATTTAGATTTAATTTTATATACTTTCAAAACATATACATATTTTTTCTCTATGCTTTAAATATTTTAATTTATTTTTAAATTTCATGAAAGTTATTTATATTTGAATTTATATACTAATTATATGCATATTCTTTGTCTATACTTGAAATATTTTAATTTTTAATTATATTAGAGATAGCCATTCAGTCATATGCATATTTTTTTCACTATGCTTCAAATATTTTAATTTTTAGTTATATTATAGGTAGCCATTCAATTGGTTATAGTGGTTATAGTTTTTGTTTATTTTTTCTATCATATTATATTATTGTAGCTATTCAATTGGTTATAGTTTTTATAATTTTATTTTGTTATTTTTTAATAAATTTTATTAATAATTTGAAAAATAAATATTTCTAACTTTTATTTTACAAATAATTTAGTTTAATAAAAATTTATGATAATTTATAAATTATAAAGTAGAATGAAATTTTATGAATTGAATTTTTAAATAATAAATTATAATCTACACTGAAAGCATATCTTATCTTGCTAAATAAATAACATCGGTATTATATATATATTGTGTTACTAAAACAATAATATATAACAATATTATTGATTAGAATTTTATGAAATGATAATTTATGATAATAAATTATATCAAAGAATTAATTGAGATTATGAATTGTCTTATTATCTCATCAATAATACACTAATTGTAATATTGAATTTTATGATAGAAGTATTAATTTATAATAATATATAACAACATTATTGATTAGAATTTGATGAAATGATAATTTGTAATAATAAATTATATCAAAAAATTAATTACTGGAGATTATGAATTTTCTTATTATCTCATCAATAATACACTAATTGTAATATTGAATTTTGTGATGGAAGTACTAATTTATAAGGATGATTTGTGTAATATCTTTTATATAGATTTTTAGAAATTATGTGAATATTAATCTTTTTAAGTGTATGAAAAGAGGTTAGTAAATATGTGAATTGTAATATTGAATTTTGTGATGGAAGTACTAATTTATAAGGATGATTTGTGTCATATCTTTTATATAGATTTTTAGAAATTATGTGGATATTAATTGTTTTAAGTGTATGAAAAGAGGTTAGTAAATATGTGAAATGTTATTATCTTGTGAAACATTATAGTAAGTATTTGATAAATATATTGGCATATAAATTATGTTGAAATTAATATTTAATATTAATAAATTAAATTGCACATGTGGTTAATGAGGAAATATGAAAGGAATATTTTCAAGATTTTTGAGAAGGCACATACTCTACATGAAGGGGGAGTATATCTTGTGCAAGTTCTTGGTAAGTTTAAGACATGGACCTTTAGGAATTATTCCACCACTCATTGAGAGAGATCTTATGTGAGAATCCATGGCTAGTAGGCCTGCAATTGAAGTAGGACTCATGAGCATGAAGCTAGTATGAACCAAAGACATGTTGGGGATTATTGCTAGTTAAGTGAGTTCTTATTCTTTTCCTAGAACTAGTATGCCATTGAAGGGAAATGCATGGATATAGCATGTTGTTATGAGGAACACGGTGTTGCTAAGAGCCATGGAGTTGGTGACAATATTGTCCTTATTTCCAAACTATTGTCTAGACTCTCATCGTGATATTTGCAACTGGAACTCTTCTTGTATAGAGATACATCACCAAAATTGACTCCACAAGGAACTATTCTATAGAGAAATGAGGTTCGTGTATAAGGTTGTACTCAAAGGAAGATATTTTTGCAATGTTTAAGAGTTGGTAGAGTTGCTTGGATCTCATTCCTTAAAGTGCCAAAGCCCATTTATATTGTAGACTAGGATGGAACTATGTTGAGAGCTCTAGCTACCAATTTTATCCGTGTTACTTCACTTCTTGGTTTCAGGGTGGGAATTATAGATGTTGGGGCCCATGGTTAGGAGGAAATCACCCCATGGAGCAATATCCACAAGCACATTCATTAATATATAAGTATTCCCAAAAAAAAAAAAAAACTTTATTTCAAAATAAAATTAATATTTTAAAATTTTAAATTTCATTTTAAGATTATATTTACTTAATTTTTAATGATGATAATTGCTAACATCCACTAAAACCAAATTTGGTTTATTAGACCTTTAAAAATATAAGGAATTACTTTTCTCTTTTAAAATTCTATTTATGTGCTCTAAAATCTTTAATAGCTTTAATAGAAGCATTCTTAAATCACCATAGTTTTGATGAGTTAGAAAGTTAGGAAGGTCAAGCATGACACTCTAAGAGAAAGTGATTTTCATCTCCAACCCTCTTAGTGTCACAAATATGACAAATTCTTTTGTCCCATGGCATTTTAGGAATTGTTCAATGCCCTGTTTCACTATGGAGCTCATGAAAGTTTGTTCTTATCTTAGCAATTTTGATTTTTTTCTTTATGCTAGTCAAAACAAAGAGATACTTTTGATATTCTAAATTAGGTTTGATCACCTCCTTATAATATCTTAATTTTCTTTTATTTTCTAATTATTTATCACACTACAATTTCTCCTTAAATTTATATGTGATAATATTTTTAGTATTAGCATTATTATGCAGAGTAACCTCTCCCTTTATTCCCCAATGATTTATTCAAGACTTATGCCACCCCCATTGAGTTGTAGGTGGTTTTTACTGTAGATTGAAGCAATTTTAGGAATCCTCTTGTCTTCCATGTTGTTTATCTTGTTCTTGTGCATAAGGTACCTAGTCATAGATTTTCTCTCAATGAGGGAAAGAATCACTTCTATGAGGAGGATAGGATAGCATGCATTGCCTTTAATTTTGAGATTATACTTGTTATAAAATTCTTTTGGATTTGGTCTATCTTTCTCCACAATTCTCTAGAGATGAACTGCAACCGAAGAATTCAAAACCATATAATATAATAGGGGTGATGAGAGTCTCAAAGAGGATTTTATTCTTATCCCATAGACAAAGGTCTCTTGACATACAACAATTTCCCAGTCCATAATAAGCTTTCCACCCTCCATTTATCCTTTAGCTCAATTCTATTTAATTCTAGTTAAGCTTGTGATGAAGATAAATTCCAAGATATTTGTATGAAGTCACTTCCTCCAAGTTGTTTTTTTCATACATGAAATTAGCATAAGTAATATTTTTGGATTTAATTATCATAACGTTCATTTTTAGCGTTAAAATTTATACCCATACTAGAGCGGAATTCCTTGAGGATTTGTAATTGCTTCTCAAGATCATAGGGACTCCTTCCCATAAGAACAATTTAATCATCATAAAGCAGAAGGATGATCACTATATCAGCAAGATTCAAGCCGACACAACCTACTTCTTCCAAACAATTCTCTAACTTGAAAATGTATATTCCAAAAAGGGTAGGGGACATGGGACAACCTTGCTTAACTCATGTATTACAATTAAATTCTTCTCACCAACCCTTAGTGTTCCTAAAATTGGAAATAATGTTCTTGTACACCCTTATCGCAACAAATCTCAACTTGGGAGGAATTTTTAGCTCTTCTAACACATTCCAAAGGTTATTCCTCGACATTGTGTCAAAATATCTTTCTAAAGTCAATGAAACAACATTGTAGATTGATGTTATTATTGCAACATTCATACACAATGATACTAAGCATAACAAGGAAGTCCAYAGTTGAACGATAGCTCTTAAATTTGGCCTAGCCTTTATCTCTTTTTCCATGACTTTCTATCCATAAGCTAATTTTCTTTTCCAAAATAATTCCATATAACTTGGTTAAAACAGGGCCCTAATGTGAGGGATGAGGATGGGCCCTCCAATTTTTATGATTTCTTCTTGGTAGCCTTCGATGTCCTTAGATTTCACTTTTGTGAGAGGCTTAACCCCAAACTCTATGTCATCTATTGAAAAAATTTATTCCTTTGTTGAAATGGTTTGAATGTTGTCCATGACATTAGGGGATTCATAAAGATTTTTAAGGTAGGAATTACAATCCCTCAAGGGTGTTATATTGTTTTCTTTAGTTTCACAAGTTTATATTTTCCTCCATAATTTCTTAGGATCTAGCTTAGATAGGTGCAAAAGCTTCTCTTGTTTTCTACCTTTTCTTTTTCCTTTTTATTAGGGATTTGTATATGTTTATCTTATCATATTTTTAGGACTCATTAGAAGAATTCATGATGGATTTTCTAGCAATCTTACATTGTTTATCATACCAAGGGTAGATGGTCAATATTGTTCTTATTTGATAGGAGATTTAGTTCATTATTTAAATCCTTTAAAAAATATTAGTTTTATTTTTATTGAAAATCAAGGGCTTTTGGTTATCATAATTCTCCTTAATGGGACTTTTGTGCAAGAAAAAGTTTAGACATACAATTGAAGGCCTATGATCAGAGTCAAACTCGTGGTTATATATAAGTATGTCAGATATTACATAGTCTATGACATTGCTACCAAGCCCATTAATACAAGTCATATGGTTAGAATTCAACAACTTCATTAAACCATTGCAAATTATAAGGCCTTGATAACTATAGAGCTTGATTATCTTGTTATAAAACAAATTCTCAATGAGTTTCTTTTGTATTTGTTAGCTAAAACAAGGTCCTCGTTGTTAGAATATGAAGGATGTGTGCTCGTTTTACCATTGACAATACCCTTGTCACCCAACCATAAGCCGAAGCCACCCTCTGAGCACCTTAACCTTGACTCAGAATTACTCTGGAAGCAAACCCTAGGCTAGATAGCCAAACAAGGTGTAGCGCATCTTCCTCCAAGGATGGCGCACCAACAATAGTTGATCAGATAGTCCAAACCCTAGCCAAGAGATA
This sequence comes from Picea mariana, assembly GCA_032191745.1. Lineage (NCBI taxonomy): Eukaryota > Viridiplantae > Streptophyta > Pinopsida > Pinales > Pinaceae > Picea > Picea mariana. The sequence continues at coordinate 14,170 of JASDQU010197471.1, read as the reverse complement.
GTCCAAGCCAACACTGAAAACCGGTTGTTGCAGCAGCTGCATTTGCAGCAGCTGCATTTGCAGCTCTCCTCCACACGTGCGCACCAAACTGGGAACTGCAGTGCGCACCAATTGTTGCTCTGCAATTCTGAGATGAGATAAATGAGAACTGACGCCCTGTATTTATAGTAATTTGGCGGACTTTACTGGGGTCGACTTCTCCTTCTGGGTTCCTGTCTGTTCAATATATTATTATTATTTATGGACAACTTCTTCTCTTGGAGGCTAATCACCTAATATAAATTATCTTCTTGAGCCGACAAGACTTCTAGGGTTATTAGCCAACTCATTAGGGTTTTCTCTTGCTTCCCGGAGTCTTATATTCTCGTCAGGTTTACACGTGGAGGTAAATACCTCCCGCAGGTACCATAATATCAACACTCCCTCCTAGCTAGGGAGGTATTACAGGTAATGGTCTTGAGCACAAAAACATACCATTCACCCGNCACTTCATCTGAGTAATTAGACATGATGTTGGATAAGTCAGTCACACCATAGAGTGATACAAGAGCAATTCTTATAATCTAGAAGAGTAAATTCTCTGAACCATTTTCCGTCTGGAAAATCTCTGTTCATCATTCATTTGGATGATGATTATCTCCAATAAACTGTTGATAGTTTTCAACGCAATCAGAACAAAAATAGAACACAATTGTGTCTGTCCATAGTAGTACATAACTACAATCCAGTGGTACACTACCACACCAAGTAACACACAAGTACTTGATCAGCAGCGTATAGTCACGAATAGTGGAACATATCCACCACAATAGTCTACATCTACTATCATACAGTCTTCATAACAAACATCTGATAGCAACCTCCACAGAAACAATGTTATGATATAAATTGAATCATCTAGGCCAATCTTTCACTCACATTTGTGAGCTCTGAAAGAATATTTGCCCTCAAAGTAGAA
>JASDQU010197470.1:19595-35978 GCA_032191745.1 Picea mariana | reverse complement strand
AAGTCACAACACATCACATCATCATGTATAATACATAATCAAAAGGTAGTCACAATGTACCATAAACAGATAACTTGCATGCAAGTGTCGTCAAAGAATAAGTCAATAAAATGTGTTCGGTAGAGAGAGATGTTACACATTTCTATTCTAGTATAGGGAAAGGCTGCAATAAACCTGCTGGATGTTGATTTTCTGCCTTTACCTGTTGACATTCCAAACATTTTTCCAAGTAGTCAGTTGTATCAATTTTCATATTAGGCCATTAAAACTATTTTCTTAGTGTTGAAATCATTTTCTGATATCGAGGATGGCCTGAATAAGGATTTTTATGGATTTCATTAAGGATTAACAATTTTAAATTTATCAAATTTTGTATGTACATTCTATTTTTAAACTTCAAAACTCCCACTTGGTTGATTTCAAAAGCTTTCTTGTTTGTTTCCTCTTCACCTTTCAACAATTTTTCCTTCATTTTTACATATTCATTGTCTCTTTTACCTGATCTGATCTATTCTTTGAAATTGTTGTAAGATTTACTCACAATTATTTCATAAATACCACCTATCCTTCTACTAAGTGAGACCACAACTTCATGTTCCTTACCCTTAATGTGTTTGATGTCAAAATCAAATTTGCTTAAAAATACAAGCCACCTTGCTCGTCGTGAATTTAATCCTTGTTGATTCAACAAATACTTTACACCACTATTGTGTGTTAAAATCATAAAATTCCTTTATATTAAGTAATGATGCCATATTTTTAATGCATAAATAAGATAAGCTAATTCAAAGTTGTGTGTCACATAGTTTCTCTCATGATCCTTTAACTTCCTTCATTCATAAGCAATCACATATCCTTGTGATAAAATTTCACCTAAACCATCCTTGCTAGCATCAATGCATATAGTGAAGTATTTATAAGGGTCGACGAATTTAAGAATTGGTGCAGTAGTTAATCGTTTCTTTAACTCATTGAAACTTTCCTTGCATTCTTGTGACCAAATAAACTCTACCCCGTTTTTCTGTAAAGATGTAATATAAAAAGTGATTTTAGAAAAAATTTCAATAAACCAAATGTAATAACTAGTTATTCCCATAAACAATCATATTTCTACTATGTTTGTGGGTCTCGACCATTTCATGATTACCTTTATCTTTTTTGAATCTGCTGCTATCCGATCCTCTGAAATAATATGTCTAAGTATTGTATCTTTTTTTGGTAGAAGTCACATTTGCTAAATTTAGCATAGAGTTTATGTTCTTGTAATGTTTGTAGTACTATTCTCAGCTGCTCTTCATGTTCTTTTTCCATCTTTGAATAAATAAGAATGTCATCAATAAAAATCAAGACAAACTTATGTAGACACTCACTGAATATATTGTTCATTAGGAACATACAAGTTGCTTGTGCATTTGCGATTCCAAAAGGAATTACCACAAATTCATAATTTCCATATCATGTTCGAAAACTTGTATTATTGATATCCTCATCCTTAATTCTCATTTGATGATAACCAGATCTTAAATAAATATTAGAAAAAAAAAATTTTCCTCCCACTTGGTCAAATAGATCATTAATTCTCGGTAAAGGATACTTATTTTTTATTGTCATTTTATTTAACTATTGATAATCAATACATAGTCGGAACATTCCATCCCTTTTCTGGACAAATAAAAATGGTGCTCCCCAAGGTGATACAATGGGTCTGATATATCATTTGTCTAGTAATTCTTGTATCTATTTTTTTTTATCTTTATTAACTTAGGAATACTCACTTTTTATGGTTCTTTTGATACAGGGACAACTCTTGGTATTAAGTTAATAGAAAATTCTATCACTCTTATTGGAGGTAATTCTGGTATTTTATAAGCAAAGACATCTTTAAAATTTCTTAAAACAAAATAGTATTCTAATTTTGGTTTGTCATCCTCACATAGTATATTCACTATTTGAATTGCATACAACTTACACCCTTTTCTTATGCATTTATTAAGCTGCATGGATGATAACTGTCTTATCAAGATCGATTTTATTAGCCCTTGAACTGTTATTTTTACCTTATTTTCATTTTGATAAACAAATTACATTTTGTAAGAATTTAGCGGAACCTTGTGTGATTCCAACAAATACATACCAGTAAGAATGGCATATAATCCTAAGGGTAACACATTTAAATTAACCAAAGTATTTTTGTCATTTATTCCTATATCGCAATTAGAAATATATTATGATACTTTCCTTTTTGTGACTGTGGCCAATTGTACTATCCAAGACTAAGGGTGTTTCACTTTTTCCAACTTACAACTTTCTACTAATTATGGGGTTATGTAACTTAAAATTTTCCCCAGGTCTATTAGGATAGAGACTTGTTTTTTTTGTAACTTACCTTCAATTTATATTATAGTAGATTGGTGATCAACTTTCCTTCCTTCCAAAGGAGCATTAATTATGTGTATGTATTTTCCCATATCTCCAACTATAGTAGCTTCCTGTAGATTGTGAATTGTAGTCCTACTTGTTGGATTGAAACGTGGACAATTTCTTCGCAAATGTGGTTCTCCACACTCCCATCATTTCAATGGTTCTTTGGGACTGTCTACAGTCTTCTTAATCCAAAATTAACTGGTTTGTTCCCTCCTTGATCTTGTTGTGTTCTAGATGGATAGTCATTTCTTTGGAATCCTTTTGTCATATTCTGATAAGGAGATGGTTTGAACCCTTTGTTACGTTGATTCAGTTTATCCTGCTTTTTATCCTTCCATGCTTTAGGAGTTTCATATCTCTGTTTATACTATTCATAACACATTCTAGATTTTCTAAACACTCCATTCAAGGATTTAGGATTATCAAATTCAGTTATGTCTTTATAAGAATGTGGTAGACAACTTAAAAACATTTGAATTTTCACTTTATCTTCTTTAATATAAGACACAAATCTTAGCAGGTCTAAAAACGTATTAGTCAGATCATTCATTGACATTTTTTCTAGTCACAATTCATAAAATTCCTTAGTCTTTCTTTCATAGTAACTTTTCGATGGGTACTATTTCTTAAAATACTTTTTAAACTCTCACCACTCCATTCTTTTCTCTTTTAATCCTTTTTCTAATTTCATATCATTCCACCAGATGTTAGCCTTCCCTTTTAAGCTATAAATGGCCATTGTCACTTTCATATTACTAGAATAATTATAAATCTAAAAGTATTTTTTGAGTTCTAGTAACCAAGCTTCAACTTCTTCACCTTTTTTTAATTCTCCATCAAATTTAAAGGGTTTTATATTTTTGAATTCACCTTCTGAGTGATCTAACTCTTTCCTTTTCCTAGTAGAGGGTGTTTGTGATTCTTCTCTTGGTTGAGTATTGCTTGAGGATCTATCATCTGACTTAGAATCCCTGCTTGATTTTTCAGATGAATGTTTCCTAGTCTCCTTGTTTACCTTTTTTTCATTGAGTTACTCTTCTCAGCCATATTCCACAATAATATTTCATTCAACTCTTGTTGTTCTTCTTGTGTTTTCTTAATGTTTTCATTGCCATCCTCAAATGTATTAAGTTCCATTATGAGGTTTCTCATAGTTTCTAGCACCTACGATGATGAACTGTTCTCACTTTTCTGTTCAGGATTTTTCTTCTTGACATTTCCTTCAGGTTAGTTTCTTCTTCATTTTGTGTTGACATATTGTAAGGTTGAATATTATCCTATCACTTTAACAATAAAATATTCATCTTGGCTAGAAATTAAGCATACATAATTATGTTTTAGAATTATGTTCACGCCCATAAGGTCTAGTGGTTTCAACCTGTGCTCTCATACCATATGTAAAATACCTCTACCAAGACTATTATATTCATCAAACCTTGTTCAAAATTGTCATAATTTTTTTTTTATTTCACCCTACAATAATTTCAGCTTATATAAATATTGGTATGTATAAACTTATATAAATATTGGTATGTCTATACAGTTCTTACTATAACAATCCAATTTTCTAAACTAATTCTACATTCTTTTTGTCGAAATTCTATGGTTACTTAGTTGTTAGCTATAAACTAACCTATCTCCTATTAGGAGTCCATTGTAATTCTAAATAAAAGGTTAACTTATACGTTTTAACTGTTATTTGAATTATCATCCAAATTATTACATTCTTTGTGTCCACTTCTTTAATTAGAAAAGCATGTAACTGGATCTATCAACATTTTAGTTTTAGTTTAGTTGTGAATTAACTAAGAGTACAATACAAGGCTCAAGGTAATATCCCACATATGTGTCCTCTTGTTTTCTTGATGGTGTGTAATGTACCTCAAAAACTGTCACAAAAAAAATTTGTTTGTACATTTATCCATGAAAAGTTTTGAGATTTCAAGCAAGTAAGCTTTCTATTATAAGTCTTGAGTCTGAAAGTTCGTTACAATCCTTACTGTCATCGGCTATCATCACCATTCAACTTAAAGTTTCCTAATCGATGAAATAAAAGTGTTTACTCTTCACTTCAATGTTTATCTAAGATCCCGCAATATATAATTACTTTTCTATCCATTTGTACCTATAACACTACCATAGTCTTAACAACATAAGTGACTTTGGGATTTTATGGCCAAATCCCTACATAAAAATATTACCATATGTTTTCCCTACAAACGACTTGTAATATGGTCCATTACTTCCATACCTCCATCTGGAATGAGGACTCTCCAATCAACACACAACAACTCCCGAAAATCGCGAAAAGTGACCAGCATGTCGGGATTTCAGAGTTTGGGATTTTGCGAGTACAATAACCAACATCAACACACAACAATTCCCGAAATCATGAAAAGTGACCAGCATTTCGGGATTTCGCGAATACAACAGCTAGCATCAACACACAACAATTCATGAAATCACGAAAAGTGACCAGCATTTCAGGATTTCGGAGTTCAGGATTTCGCGAGTACAACAACCAACATCAACGCACAACAATTCCCGAAATCGCGAAAAGTGACCAGCATTTCGGGATTCTGGAGTTCCGGATTTCGCGAGTACAAAAGCCAAACATCAACAAATACAAACCTCCGAAATGTGAAACAAAGGGAAGGTTGGACTAGTGCTTTGGGGTTTCGGGGTTCGGAACTTCATGAGTTCAAGTACCCCAAACTTCAACATATATGAACTTCTGAAATGAGAAAAGGAAAAGTGGGGCCCGCATTTCAGGATTTTGGGGTTCGGGACTTTGTGAGTTTAAGTACCCAAACAACAACATATGCAAACTTCCGAAATGCGAAAAAGGAAAAGTGAGACCTGCATTTTGGGTTTTCGAGGTTCGGAACTTCACGACTTCTGGTATCCAAACATCAACATGAACAAACTTCCGAAATGCGAAAGAAAAGAAAGGAACTAACATTCCGGGATTTTGGGATTCGGGGTTTCAGGGTTTCAAAAGCCAAACAACAACACACAACAACTCCCAAATTCCGAAAGGTGAAAGGGTGTGGGACCAACACTTTAGGATTTTGGGATTTGGGGTTTTGAGGTTTCAAAAGCCAAACAACAACACACAACAACTCTCAAATTTCGAAAGGTGAAAGGGTGTGGGACCAACACTTCGGGATTTCGGGATTTGGGGTTTCAGGGTTTGGAAAAGCAAGGGAACTTCATATAAATGTAACCAGCAAGTCCCGAATGCTGAAATTCACATTATTTTCATAATTCTAAGATTTTTACCTTGTACTGGTATTCTTACTTTCGTTCTGTGAAACAGTAGGTGTAGAAGGATTCAATATCCATTTACTTATTAGAATTCCAAAAAAAAGAAATCTAACTTTTGAGTTTTATACGCATATAATTTATAAAAGGGGTACAATAGGGTAATGTGTTCTATAGAAGGTAACTCCTATTATGTTCACTCAGAGCCTCTTTAATCAATGCATTAAATGTCAACATTACTAGATCTGTGCATCTATGTAAATACAAGAATAAGAATATCATTCCATCAGAGTTTGGATGTCTATTACGAATTTCGTGATGACAGAAAGACCAATTACATTCACGAAGGTAATTTCACCTTATGCAACAAATATATATATATATACTTCACCAGTCAGATGTGAACATTCCAGCAGACGTATTATAACTATATATAGATACAGATTTCCTTCAAACATATTCCTCACATGAAAAGATATTATCATTCAATTAGTTTACTTTAACACAATTAGATACAATCACCCAACAGATACATGACATCAATCACACGTATCGATTCAAAATAGAGAAGGGTAGATCAACATATCTGAATCCAATCCGCGAAAAGACAAAGGGAAAAACCACGTTCCTCCCAACTGTAGAACAGGGCAGACCAAAGTCACTTGCCCGATTCACCCCCTAGCCTGACCATGAATCCATGAGGGAGAACTTGGAAACTCCTTCCCAACAATGTCCTTCAATTCCAACAGTTATCCTCTTGCCTCACACTTACTCAACAGTGCTCATAACAGCAAGGCAAATCTATTTCAGCAGTCTCCTCTTGCCTCACACTCAATCCGTAGTGTTCATAACAACAAGAGAGCTCAAAAATCCTTTCCCAGCATACTTGGCAGTGTCCTGCCTCCTCACATTTGCTATTTATGAATTTTTGCCTGGGTCTTTTTCTCTCCTTTGGGGATTTCCACAGCTCTCTTAATCCCTGATTTTTAGTAGCTTCCAGTGGCCAAATCTTTGATTTTCCACTTCTCATAATCAGCCTAGAGGCAGTTCCAACATGTTCCCCACTCATGGAGTCATGGTCAACTGATTTTAACATGGTTGTTCCATTTGTCCTCCTGCAATTAATATAAATATTATTTTGCGATACAAGTGTCATAGTCAAATAGTTAGTTGATTCCAAGCATATCTCTGCCCAACAGTCACAATAATTAAATACAATTATTAAATTCAAAATTCAGAATTGCCATAAATGGTAAAAATTTTCCAAATTCGAATTTTCCAAAAACATAAATAAATTTCTAGCACACAAAAATATTTTCTTTTATTTTTGGGGGATGTCACATCCTTTCCCCATTCAGTAAAACACTGTCCTCAGTGTTCCTTCCTTTCCTGGAACAATATTGGATGAGATTTCCACAAATCTCCTTCCAATTCCCAAGTGGCCTCCTCAGGACTAAAGTGCTTCCATTGCACCTTTACCTGAGCGACGACTCTGTTCCGAAGTGTTATCTCTCTCCAGTCCAGAATGCACAGGGGTTCCACTTGGAACTCGCCTTCGGCTTCCACCTACACCAAGTTCCAATCAATCATATGAGTAGGGTCATGAATATACTTTTTCAGCAAATACACATGAAATATATTATGAATTCTTAGATTAGCTAGAAGTGCAAGCTGATATGCTACGGGTCCAATTCGAGCTAATATCTCAAAGGGCCCACAAAACCTTGGTGCCATCTTGGCACAGTTCCCCAAATTCAGTGAGCTTTTTCGGACTTTGACCTTCAAATAAACATGGTCCCCCATTTGAAATTCCAAGTGTCTCCTTTTCTGATCCGCATAACTCTTCTGTCTGTCATGTGCCTCTTTCAAGTTCTGTTGTACCTTCCTTACCATGTTCTCCATTTGTTGGAGAATCTCTGGTCCAACCATGAGTCTGTCAGCCGGGTTATCCCAGCTAATTGGAGTGGTACACTTTCTATCATACATTATTTCGAAAGGGCTCAACTTAGTCGAAGTTTGGTACTCATTGTTATATGTAAATTATACCAAGTGTAGATAGTCTTCCCACTTTTTGGTTTTGTTCTTACATACATGCGAAGCATATCCTCTATGATTTGGTTTGTCCTTTTGGTCTGTCCATCCATTTGTGGATGATAACTCGTACTGAAATTCAAATTAGTATTTATCCCTGCAAACAATTCCTTCCAAAAAGCGGATGTGAATTTTACGTCTCTATCTGAAATCACCATTTTAGGAATACCATGCAGTCTAAAAATTTCTTTCATGAATATTTCAGCAATGTTAATAGCTTTAAAAGTAGACTTTACAGAAATAAAGTGTGCATACTTACTAAGTTTATCGATTACAACCATGATAGAATCATTCTATTTCTGAGTTTTAGGCAAACCTATTATAAAATCTAGTGATATGGTCTCCCATTTCCATTCTAGTACTGGAAATGGCTGTAATAGGCCGGCTGGATGCTGGTGTTCGGCCTTAACCTGCTGAAAATCTTGGCACCTAGCCAAATATTCTGTTGTTTCACCCTTCATGTTAGGCGAGTAAAATAGTTTTCTGAGTGTTGTTATTGTTTTTTGGTAGCTGGGATGGCCAGAATACGGTTTCTTATGCACTTCATCTAAAATAGTTAATTTTAGCTCTTCTAAATCTGGTATGTAAAGTCTATTTTTAAATCTTAATATTCCCTCCTTGTCAATACTTATATCCAGTTCATCTGAGTTTTTGATATTGTTTTGCAATTCTGCCATCATCTTAGTGTAATTTCTATCGTTAATACCTGTCATTTTTATTCTTTGTTCCAGATCACTTTCTGCCCTGCTGATATTTATCTCAAATAACCCATGGATTCTGCGGCTTAAAGGATCTACTACTTTATTTTCCTTACCCTTGATATGTCTGAACTCAAAGTCAAATTCACTCAACAAGGCTAGCCACCTTGCTTGTCTCACATTAAGGTCTGGTTGGTTAAACAAATATTTCACTCCGCTATTATCCGTCAATAGTAAGAATTTTCTCCCCATTATATAGTTTTGCCACATTTTTAAGGCATGTATTATTGTTATCAATTCTAAGTCATGAGTGACATAATTTCGCTCATGTTCCTTTAATTTCTGGGACTCATAACAAATCACGTGCCCTTTCCGAGTTAGAACACCACTTATTCCCTCTTTACTTGCATCAACGCATACTGTGAAGTCTTTATCTGGGCCTGCTACCTTCAAAATGGGTGATGATGTCAATAATTCTTTTAGCTTGTTAAAACTGTCTTGACACTTTTGCAACCAGTTAAACTTGGTCCCTTTCTTTTGTAATGATGTGATAAGGTAGGCTATCTTGGAGAACCCTTCTATAAATCTGCGATAATATCTAGTGATTCCCATGAATGACTAGATATCTGCCACATCCTTAGGTACTGGCCATTTCATAATGGATTTTATCTTTTCTGGGTCTACGACAATACCTTCTAAGGAGATGACATGTCCTAAATATTGTATTTCTTTTTGATAAAAGAAATGCTGCCGTATGTGCACATATAAAGGCGTATATTATCATTCTTACTGTAGGGAATTCACTTTAACTCTCCATTAACATCTGTACTTATTTCGACCTATAAGTATGTAGATACCTATAGCTTTCTCTATTAAATATAGAGCGATTCACTGTCATAGGTATAGTTTCATATTGATTCTAGTTTAATAATTGGAAAGCTTAGTTACGTGCTATGGTCCTGCATCTTTACTTACAGAAAATATAAACAAGCAAGTATATCTACCTAACTTGGGTCTCATTCTTACACACTAGTATCTTACACATCAAGCATAGTTAACTCGAAGGATCCCATCTTCTTCTCTACGGCTTATGCCATTAAACAATAGTCTAATTACGAAATTTCTAATACTTAAAGGTGTATGACCTCATGGAAAGAAAAACTCTTAGGAAAAATCACGCTAAAAAACTACTTAATTAGTTTAATACTTTCATATACAATAATTTATGTACTTGTCATGCCCTGTACATAGTGACTTGTAATATGATCTGTTATTTCTATTCTACCTCTATCCTAGAAGAAGATCCTCCATCGTTTCTACCAGTCCATTCATTACAGTATTAGAGTTGTTCCTATAAAAAATAATTCCTACTATGTTCCTACAGTTTTGTGAAAAAACAGAGGTCAATCGGGTTTCGATGATTACAAATGCTGAACACACAAAAAAAACAAAAGACCATGCTTTTTTCCAAATCGCGAAATGCGGAAAGACTGTGGGCCCAACACTTCGAGGTTTTGGGGTTCGCGATTTCGCGATTTCAAATGCCAAACACCAAGACATAACAACTCCTGAATTGTGAAAAAGTGATTGGAATGTGGGACCAACACTTCGGGGTTTCAGGGTTCGGGATTTCACGATTTCAAATGGCAAATACCAACACACAACAACTCCCGAATTGTGAAAATGTGAATGGAATGTGGGACCAACACTTCGGGGTATCGGGGTTCGGGATTTTAGTGTTTGGTAAAGCAAAGGAACTCTGCATATATGTAACAAGCAGGTCCCGAATGTCGAAATATCAATTTTGTATTTAATCTCTTTTTAAAATCACATGCTCCAAAAAATAAACTCAGAATAAATAAATGACCGAGTTCGTAATTGGTAAAAACAAATGATTACTGTGTTTTCTCAAAAAATGAATTTATTAAGAAATAAAATGAGTTTACAAACTCAATAACAGAAAATCATAATCGCAGAGAAAACCTCCAAAATAGGGAATAATCAAATCAATTCAGGAAATACTTCAATCCATCTCACCCTCTGTGTCCGGAATTACAATATGATTCAAGTATTTATGGGAACAAAACTTGCCCCCTTCGACCTTAGGAAAAAATAAATCAGGGCAGTGATGGTATTTGGTGGCTTGTAAGGCTAAGGTGGCCACCTCTTGACAGTGAAACCTCACGTCTTGAATGGTCAAGATGGCCAACGATCAACAATCATAAAGCGATGAAATGATTACAAACCAACAAGTTTTTCCTATTACAGAAATGGATTATGACACGACAGATTTCTCCCATGGAAGTACTTCAATACAGAATTAACATACACATATCACCAGTATAAATGATTATTTAACACAGAGAAGGAGTAGATCAACATATCTGAACGAGTTTTGCGGGAAGGCAAAGGGAATAGCCATGTTCCTCCCAACCGTAGAATAGGAAGCCAAAATTTCTTGCCCGATTCACCCCCTAGCCTGACCATGAATACATGAGGGAGAATTTGGAAAATTCCTCCTCGGCAATGTCCACAATTCCAACAGTTATCCTCTTGCCTCACACTTACTCAGCAGTGCTCATAACAGCAAGGAAAATCCATAGTCCCTTTTCTTCGCATCCTTGGCAACGTCCTGCCTCCTGAAATATGTTATTTATCAATTTTGCCCAGGTCTTTTTCCCTCCCTTGGGAATTTTCGCAGCTTTCTAAATCCCTGATTTTCAGGGTCTACCAATGACCAAATAACTAATTTTCCACTTGTAATAATCAAATGAGAGGTAGTTCCAACATGTTTCCCACTCATGGAGTCATGGTCAGCTAAATTTAACATGGTTGTTCCATTTGTCCTCCTGCAATCAATATAAAATATTATGTTTCCATACAAGTGTCATAGACAAATAGTTAGTTGGGTCTAATCAGGTCTCTAACCAACAGTCAAAATAATTAATTACAATTACCAAATTCAAAATTCAAAATTGCCATAAATGGCAAAAAAATTCCAAATTCGAATTTACTAAAAATGAAATAAATTTCCAGCAATTTTAAATTTCAAAAATATTTTATTTTTGGGGATGTCACATCCTTTCCTCCTTCAATAAAACACTTTCCTCAGTGTTCATTCCTTTCCTGGAACAGGATTGGATGATATTTCCACAAATCTCCCTCCAACTCTCAAGTGGCCTCCTTAGGACTAAAGTGCTTCCATTGCACCTTTACCTGAGCGATGGCTTTGTTTTGAAGTGCTATTTCTCTCCAGTCCAGAATGCATAGGGGTTCCACCTAGAAATTGCCTTTGGGCTCCACCTGCACCAAGTTCCAATCAATCCTATGAGTAGGGTCATGAATATACCTTTTCAACAACGAAACATGAAATACATTATGAATTCTTAGATTAGTTGGAAGTACAATTTGATATGCTACGGGTCCAATTCGAGCTAGTATCTTGAAGGGCCCACAAAACCTGGGTGCTAGCCTGACACAATTCCATAACTTCAACAATCTCTTTCGGGCTTTGACCTTCAAATAAACATGGTCTCCTACTTGAAATTCCAAGTGTCTTCTTTTCTGATCTGCATAGCTCTTCTGTCTGTCCTGTGCTTCTTTCAAGTTTTGTTGTACCTTTATTACCATGTTCTCCATTTCTTGGAGCATCTTTGGTCCAATCATGAGTCTGTCATCTAGGTTATCCCAACTAATTGGAGTCGTACACTTTATTCCATATAGTATTTCGAAAGGGCTCAACTTAGCCGAAGTTTGGTACCCATTGTTAAATGAAAATTCTACCAAGTGCAAGTAGTCTTCCCACTTGCTTGGTTGTGTTCTTACATACATGCGAAGCATATCCTCTATGATTTGTTTTTTCCTTTCAGTCTGTCCATCCGTTTGTGGATGATAGCTTGTACTGAAATTCAAGTTAGTGTTTAGCCCTGCAAACAATTCCTTTTAGAAAGCGGATGTAAATTTTACGTCTCTATCTGGAATCACCATTTTAGGAATACCATGCAGTCTAAAAATTTCTTTCATGAATATTTTAGCAATGTTTATAGCTTTAAAAGTAGACTTTACAGGAATAAAGTGTGCAGACTTACTGAGTTTATCAATTACAACCATGATAAAATCATTCTGTTTCTGAGTTTTAGGAAAACCTGTTATAAAGTCTAGTGATATAGTCTCCCATTTCCATTCTGGTACTGGTAATGGCTGTAATAGGCTGGATGGATGCTGGTGCTAGGCCTTAACCTAATGAAAATATTGGAACCTATCCAAGTATTATGTTGTTTCGCCCTTAATACTAGGCAAGAAAAATAGTTTTTGTCACATCCCCCAAAAAAAAAATATTTTTGAAATTTAAAATTGCTAGAAATTTAATCTGTTTTTAGTAAATTCAAATTTGGAAATTTTTACCATTTGTGGCAATTTCGAATTTCGAATTTGGTAATTGTAATTAATTATTTTGACTGTTGGGCAGAGACTTGATTTGACCCAACTAACTATTTGACTATGACACTTGTATAGAAACATAATATTTTATATTGATTGCAGGAGGACAAATGGAACAACCATGTTAAATTTAGCTGATCATGACTCCATGAGTGGGGAACATGTTGGAACTACCTTTGGGATGATTATTACAAGTGGAAAATCAGTGATTTGGCCATTGGCATCCCCTGAAAATCAGGGATTTAGAAAGCTGTGAAAATTCCTAGGGGAGGGAAAAGACCTGGGCAAATGATAAATAGCATATGAGAGGAGGCAGGACGCTGCCAAGTATGCTGGGAAATGAGACTTTTGATTTACTTGTTGTTATGAATGCTGCTTGAGTCTGAGGCAAGGGAAAACTGTTGGAGCTGTAGGGCATTGCTGAAGAGAAGATTTTCCTTAATAGATCTTGAAGAAGACCAATTTGCATAGATATGGGTTTATTTTTGTGACTGAAGTATTAAATAGATCTAAATTTGAGCAATCGGAGTTGAGTAAATTTGTGCCGAAAGGAAAAATTTAAATGTATCGCTAATTCCAAACCATCATCCATCTTAAAAGAGACTTCCTGTCTTTTACATTTAAGAATTGAAGAGAAATACGAAATAGAAAGAACCTTATGGATCACCTGAGCACTCATATATTATACACATATATACGTATTGGGAAATAAAACACAAACTAGAAGTAATCTATCTACCTTAGAAAGTTAAGGAAATCTAGAAACCCCTTTTGTTTATCAGATGCTAAAACAATCATGGGAATTGATGCATATCAGAAGATTTTATGCTTCCCTTGTTTTATTTAAAGAGTAGTCTACCTTTTCCATAGTCAAAGTTTGTAACGAATTTAGAAATTTGCGAAAACCTTAAGGAGATCCGGAACAATTTCTTTCTCAGGAGTATTAGATTCTTTTGGGTAGTACCGTCTCACAGTCAAGGGAACAAACATTAAAACAAATGTGAAACCACGACTTAATCGCCATTTCGAAATTTTCGGATACCAATAGTTGGAGGTGTCAAGGACACTCATGAAAAGAATGATAAAATCGTGAAATGCGAAACCACGACTTATTTTCCATTTCGAAATTTCGGACACCGGGAGTTGGAGGTGTCAAGGACACTCACGACAAGAATGATAAGATCGCAAAATGCAAAACCACGACTTAATCGCCAATTCAGAGTTTTGGATACCGAGAGTTGGAGGTGTCAAGGACACTCACGACAAGGATGATGAAATCGTGAAATGTAAAAGATCAGAGCATGTCAAAGACTCCATTTCAGAGTTTCACAGACCAGGAAATCAAAAGATCAAAGGAACTTTAACCTTTGAAGTAGAAAACCTCGAAATCCCAAAAACAAACACATCAACCAACCACGTCAGCTAAGGACACATGGCACAATCAGGCAGTGACAAGTGTCAAGTTGATTCAACATTTCAGGCACATGTAAGTCACGAATCAGAGTGACATGTGGCAGCCATTCGACATGTGTCAATCCACGTGTGACGTTAGCAGGTTTACGTCGCATCAAAACTTTATATTTCGGGGTTTTACATAGCAAGAAGAAACTCCACCATCATGAAGTCTCGAACTCCGAAATGTCAAAAAGGGACTATTGTGAGTTTCAAAAACCTGAAAGGCAAAACTCTGAAATCCCATCAACCGTCCATCATAGTGGGTTACGTGAACCGTCCAATCACTTTGGAGATTTTATGATCATGAATTTTATAATGTTGGAGTCACGATGACTTGAAGGAAAAAACGTGGAAATCCCATCAATCGTTCGATTAAGAAAAGAAGGGATCAGATTATGAAGTTTTGTGAACCATTGATCTGGCTCCATTTCGGGGATTGTGACTTGCCAAAATGTCGAAATTCTGAAATGTGAAAGGCATTTCGATTAGTCTCATGGTCATAGCCAGTGGGCATATGGAATAAGCATGAGACCCAGTACTTGCAATCCAACAGTGCAGGTGAATTTGAATATGATCGGAAGATTATAAAATATTCATACTCTGAGTTTAACCAGAAGGCCTTACCTAACCACTATCCTGTATCCGGATATTTTGAAAAGAAAAACTATAGGGGTTTGTTTATATTTAAACTTTTTGCAAAGTTGTATAGACTAATACTCTACTTTTACCGAAGTCTATTTGGTCATTTTCATCGTGTGATTATGTGTATGGACTAACGTATGAGGCCTAGGCCATCAACCCCAAAGTCGTCTGTATTGTAAACATATGGTAATGGGTTATTTTTAGGGTCTAACGCGTAAGGATTTGGCCATAAACTCCCAAAGTCGTTTTTGTTGTTAAGACTGTGGTAATGGTTATAGTTACAAACAAATAGTAAAGTAATTATAATTACGTGAATTGAAATAAACTTTGAAATGAGGATTAAACACTTATCGTCGATCAGAAAACTTTAAGTTGAATGGTAATGACAGTCGACAAAAGTAAGGACTCCTGCAAACTTTCAGACTCAAGGTTTATAACAGAAATCTTACTTGCTTGAATCTCTAACTATTCAAGGATATTTATACAAACAATTTTTTTTTTCAGACAGTTTTTGAGGTATATTACATATGGTATCGAAGAAAAATCTACAACACTGGGACTGAACAGGGCCACATTAGTTTCTTAATATTTATTTCGATTTATGTAAAACTAATAAATCTTATGGTTACAAACAAAAAGCCCTTTTTGTTTTTGTAAATTATGGTAGCTCAGGAGGGTGCAGAAATCAGGATGGAAGAAAATCTACAGCAGGGACCTCCTAGAGATCCAAGACAAAACAGTGATGGAATCTCACCCATGGAGGTGTTGGAAACAATGAGGAATCTTATTGTTGAACTGTAGGTTTTCAAGGTCGACAATGAAAAAAATTGAAGAGAGCACAACAGGAACAACAAGAGATAAATGAAGTCCTTTTGCGTAGCATAGTAACCAAGAAAAGCCCAAAATATGATAACCATGATGAAGAATTCAGCAAAAGGGCCTCCAAGAATTCTGGACTAGAAACAGATAAAGGAGACCGTTCGTCTGAAGGGACACCTTCAGCTGAAGACAAAACTATACCAGATAGAAAAAGAAAACAAGTAGACCACCTTGAAGGAGAATTTAAAAAGATTAAACCAACTACCTTTGATGGAGAATCCAAGACAGGAGAAGAAGCTAAGGCATGGTTGTTAGACATAAAAAATAAAATACTTCCAGATCTACAACTATTCCATCAACATGAAGGTCAGAATGGCCATCTACAATCTGAAGGGGAAGGCCAACATTTGGTGGCAGGACCTGAAATTGGCCAAGGGCCTAAAGGAGAAACAGTTGCAATGGTCCAACTTTAAGAAGTATTTTAAGAAACAATACCTTTCTGAAAGCTATTATGAAAGGAAGACAAAATAATTTTATGAGTTACGACTCA
>JASDQU010197470.1:0-13839 GCA_032191745.1 Picea mariana | reverse complement strand
TAGGAAAGTAATTATAATTACAGGAATTGAAATAAACTTTGAAATGAGGAGTAAACACTTATCTTTGATAAAAAAACTTTAAGTTTAATGGTAATGACAGTTGACCACAGTAAGGATTCTTGCAAACTTTTAGACTCAAACTTTATAACAGAAAGCTTACTTGCTTGAATCTCGAACTATTCAAGGATATTTATACAAACAAAAAAAAAATCCAGACAGTTTTTGAGGTATATTACAGTTTTCTAAGTGCTGTTATTATTTCCTGGTAACATGGATGACCAGAATATGGTTTCTTATGCACTTCGTCCAAAATTGTTGATTTCAATTCTGCTGAATCTGGTATGTAAAGTCTATTTTTAAGTCGTAATAGTCCTTTCTTGTCGATGCTTAGATCTGGTTTGTCAGAGTTGGCAGTCCTGTTTTGTAATTATGTCATTGTCTTAGTGTAATTTTCGTCGTTAATACCTGTCATCCTTATTCTTTGTTCCAGATCACTTTCTGCCCTGCTGATGTTTATCACAAATAACCCATGGACTCTTCTTCTTAAAGCATCTGCTAGTTTATTTTCCTTACCCTTGATATGTATGACCTCAAAGTTGAATTCGCTCAAGAAGGCTAGCCACCTTGCTTGTCTTGCATTAAGATTTGGTTGTTTAAACAAATATTTCACCCCACTATTATCCGTCAATAGTAGGAGTTTTCTGCACATTATATAGTGTCGCCACATTTTTAAGTCATGTATCACTGCTGCCAATTCTAAGTCATGAGTGACATAATTTCCTTCGTGTTATTTTAATTTTCGGGACTCGTAACAAATCACGTGCCCTTCCTGAGTTAGGACACCACCTATTCCCTCTTTACTTGCATCAACACAAACTGTGAAGTCTTTATCTGGGTTTTCTACCTTCAAAATGGGTGCCAATGTCAATAATTCTTTCAGCTTGTTAAAGTTGTCTTGACACTTTTGCGACTAGTTAAACTTGGTTCCTTTCTTTTGTAGTGACGTGATAGGGTAGGCTATCTTGGAAAACCCTTCTATAAATCTGTGATAATATCTGGTGATTCCCATGAATGACCATATATATGCCACATCCTTAGGTACTGGCCATTCCATAATGGCTTTTATCTTTTCTTGGTCTACGGCAATACCTTCTGAGGAAATGACATGTCCTAAATATTATATTTCTTTCTTATAAAAGTCACATTTGTCAAATTTTGTGTATACTTTGTGTTTCCTTAATGTTTGCAGAACTATTCTTAAGTGTTCATCATGTTCCTCCTCCGTTTTAGAATAGACTAGAATATCATCGATAAATAACTTGTCTAAGTACTAACTGAAAATGTTGTTCATCAAGCACATAAATGTGGTTGGTGTGTTAGTGAGTCCGAAAGAGATGACTACAAACTCGTAGTGTCCATATCTTGCTTGAAAAGTTGTTTTGTTTATGTCCTCGTCCTTTATCCTAACTTGATGATAACTGGATCGTAAATCCAATTTTGAAAAGATCTTGGCCCCACCAACTTGATCGAACAGATCATTTATCCTTGATAAGGGGTATTTTTTCTTAATGGTCATTTCGTTCAGTTGTATATAATCGATACATAGTCTTAGAGTATCGTCTTTCTTTTTCACAAAGAGGACTGGTGCCCCCCATGGTGAAACACTGGGTCTGATATACTCTTTGTCCAACAATTCCTGTAATTGGATTTTTAATTCTGTCAGTTCTGGTAGACTCATTCGGTAAGGTGACTTTGAGATAGGGTTTGAACCAGGTAGTAGGTCTATGGAGAAGTCTATTTCCCTTCTAGGAGGTAATTCTGGTATCTCATCCACAAACATGTCTCTGAATTCACATAGGACAACAAAGTCTTCTAACTTTGGATTATCTCTTTTTTCTATTAGATTCGTCACTTGGATGGCATAAACTTGACATCCCTTTCTAATACATTTCTTGAGTTGCATCGTTGAAACTTGTCTGACTAATACAGGTTTTGGTATGCCTTGGGCTGTTCTAATAGTGCCAAAATCATCTTTATAGCTAAGTATCTTTGTATAACAGTCTAGTAGTGCTTTGTGTTGTTCCAACCAATCCATCATGATAATCATATCATAAGATCCTAGTGGTAAGATGTTCAGATTGGTCCTTATCTTTTGACCACCTAAGTTGAACTCAAAATTGGAACTAAAGTCAACTACTTTCCTTTTAGTACCTGTCGCTAGTTGTACTAGCCATGATTTTGCATGCTTCAGTTTATTAAGTTTATTCGACTCAACTATATTAGGAGTAATATAACTTAATGTAGCTCCAGGGTCAATTAAAACAAAAACTTGAGTGTCATTGATTTTACCTTCGATTTCTACCACCGAGGACTGGTGGTCAGCTTGTCGACCATCTATGGCTGCATTTATCCAATGCAGGCTTATGCCCACGTCTCCCACTGTCGAGGCTTCCTTTAGATTATGAACAACAGTTCTATTTTTTGAAGTTAAACGTGGACAATTTCTCCTTAGATGAGGCTCTCCACACTCCCAACACTTTAATGGCTCGTGGGAGTTGTCCCCAAACTTGTTCGTTCCCAGGTTTACCACTACCTTGCATATTCGGATGATTGGAGTGAAAATCCTTCCTTGGGAAACTTTTTGTTGCATTCTGATAAGGAGCTAGCTGGTATCCCTTCTTCTGCTGGTTCATTCAATCTTTCTTTTTATCCTTCCAGTTCTTTGGAAACTCTACCCACTGTTTATACTGGTCATAGCACATTCGTGCTTTCCTGAATACCTCACTCAAGGATTTGGGGTTGTCAAACTCAATTCTGTCCCGGTAGGCCTGTAATAAACAACTTAAGAATCGTTGTATTTTTACCTTATCCTATCAGATGTATGGTATGAACCTTAGTAGTTACAGAAACTTATTTATAAGGTCCTCCATCGTCATCTGTCTGAGTCATAACTCGTAAAATTCTTTCGTCTTCCTTTGATAATAGCTTTCAGAAAGGTATTGTTTCTTGAAATACTTCTTAAAGTCGGACCATTCCAACTGTTTCTCCTTTAGGCCCTTGGCCAATTTTAGGTCCTACCACCAAATGCTGGCCTTCCCCTTCAGATTTTAGATGGCCATTCTGACCTTCATATTGCTGGAATAGTTGTAGATCTGGAAGTATTTTTTAATGTCCAATAACCATGCCTCAAATTCTTCTTCTGTCATGGATTCTCCATCAAAGGTAGCTGGTTTAATTTTTTTAAATTCTCTTTCAAGGTGGTCTACTTGTTTTCTTTTTCTATCTAGTATAGTTTTTTCTTCAGCTGAAGGTGTCCCTTCAGGCGAACTGTCTCATTTTTCTATTTCCAGTCCAGAATTCTTGGAGGCTCTTTTGCTGACTTCTTCATCATGGTTATCGTCTTTTGGGCTTTTCTTGGTTACTATACTACGCAACATGACTTCATTTACCTCTTGTTGTTCCTGCTATGCTTCCTTCAATTTTTCATTGTTGGCCTTGAAAACCTACAGTTCAACAATAAGATTCCTCATTGTTTCCAACACCTCCGTGGGTGAGCTTCCATCACTGTTTTGTCTTGGATCTCAAGGAGGTCCTTGCTGCGGATTTCCTTCCATCCTATTTCTGCACCCTCCTGAGCTGCCATAATTTACAAAAATAGAAAGGGTTTTCTGTTTGTAACCATAAGATTTATTAGTTTTACATAAATCAAAATAAATACTAAGCAGCTAATGTGGCCCTGTTCATGCCTAGTGTTGTATCTTTTGCTCTGATACCATATGTAATGTACCTGGAATTCACCATAATGTTTTTTTTTCTATGACATAATTTAATTTCATTTAAGCTTTAGAATTTAAGAGAAGGTAAGATACATTTCTGTCCATAATGACATTATTACACTAGAGTCTAGTTTACTTCGAACAGAAACGCTTATGTGGATAAATTTTTCCATAATTCTATCACTTTCCTTAACTTTCAAACTACTCCAACATACTTATATGTATATAGGGAATATCTAAACTTAGGTTGAAGGAACACTTGAGGTTTAGAGAAAGGATCTGGGTGCATAGAGTTTAACCTCTGGGTGGTCGTGCAGGAGAGAAGCTGAAACGAATGGTGGAGACACTTCGGGGAAAAGTGCTGAAATCCTGAGAGTCGTAGGATTGCACCAAGTTACGAGGGATTTAAGTTCTTAGAAGCACCCCTGGAGAGGAGCCATATGAATGGTGGAAACACTTCGTGGAAGAAGTGTTGAAGTTGCAAGAGTTGTTGGATCTTGCGGAGCAGCGAGGAGATTAAGGATGAGTGTCTTCCAACACTCTAAGGCGTTGAATTTCACTATTTCAGAGTTCGAGGTTTGGAGCGACAAGTGATTTTGGAGTCACTGCATTGTGAACTCCCAGTTCACGAAATTGTGAAACGATCGACACCATTCATCAAGGAGGACACGTGGCGAGTGGTCCAGGTTCGGGGAAAATTCTGAAAGGTTGTGGATTGTCGATCCAGTGGGATCGTGGTCATCGGTTCAAGAGGAAACTAGATCGTTGATCTCTCAAGGGCGAGATTTCGGCATTTCGGGGTAGTAGCACCAGGTCACATGACTGGTCATATGAAAAGAAACTTAAGTTAGGCCTTATTTTGGGTTTCGTCATTTCGAAGGACAGAGAACAGGAGGAACGCTTGCATCATGATTCCCCGAATCGTGAAAAGCCAGTAGCGCTTTGATGTTAAGCGCGTGGTCACAGAGTGATGGTCACATGGATGAAGGCTAAGGGCAATCTAGAATTTTTAATCCCTTTTCAGCGTATCGACAACCGGGAGTTGGAAGGACAAGGAGTCTCGGATTGTCAAAGTAATCAGTTTTGCACATTTAATTATGCTTTTAATTGCAAGGTTGGATCTTCATGACTGCTAGAGGAGTAGGTATTTTGACTGTCTACTATGTGCGCATATAAAGGCGTATATTATCATTCTTACTGTAGGGAATTCACTTTAACTCTCCATTAACATCTATATTTATTTCCACCTATAAGTATGTACATACCTATAGCTTTCTCTAAATAAATATAGAGCGATTCACTATCATAGGTATAGTTTCATCTTGATTCTGGTTTAATAATTGGAAAGCTCAGTTACGTGCTACAGTCCTGCATCTTTACTTATAGAAAATATAAACAAGCAAGTATATCTACCTAACTTGGGTCTCATTCTTACACACCAGTAGCTTACACATCAAGCATAGTTAACTCGAAGGATCCCATCTTGTTCTCTACGGTTTATGCCATTAAACAATAGTTTAATTATGAAATTTTGAATACTTAAAGGTGTATGACCTTATGGAAAGCAGAACTCTTAGGAAAAATCGCACTAAAACTCTGCTTAATTAGTTTAATACTTTCATATACAATAATTTTTGTACTTGTCATGCCCTGTACACAATGACTTGTAATATGATCTGTTATTTCTATTCTACCTCTATCCCGAAAGAAGATCCTCCATTGTTTCTACCAGTCCATTCATTACAGTATTAGAGTTGTTCATATAACAAATAATTCCTACTATGTTCCTACAGTTTTGTGAAAAAATAGAGGTCAATTGGGTTTCAACGATTACAAATGCCGAACACAAAAAAAAAACAAAAGACCATGTTGTTTGTTGAATCGCGAAATGCGAAAAGACTGTGGGCCCAACACTTTGGGGTTTCGGGGTTCGGGATTTCGCGATTTCAAATGCCAAACACCAACACACAACAACTCTCAAATTGCAAAAAAGTGATTGGAATGTGGGACCAACACTTTAGGGTTTCGGGGTTAGGGATTTCACGATTTCAAATGGCAAATACCAACACACAACAACTCCCAAATTGCGAAAATGTGAATAGAATGTGGGACCAGCACTTCGGGGTTTCGGGGTTCAGGATTTCGGTGTTTGGTAAAGCAAAGGAACTCCACATATATGTAACAAGCAAGTCCCGAATGCCGAAATATCAATTTTGTATTTAATCTCTTTTTAAAATCACACGCTCCAACAAATAAACTTAAAATAAATAAATCACCAGGTTCGTAATTGGTAAAAACAAATGATTACTGTGTTTGCTCAAGAAATGAATTTATCAAGAAATAAAATGAGTTTACAAACTCAATAACAAAAAATCACAATCGCAGAGCAAACCTCCAAATTAGGGAATAATCAAATCAATTCAGGAAATACTTCAAGCTATCTCACCCTCTGTGTCCAGAATTACAATATGATTCAAGTATTTATGGGAACAAAACTTGCCTCCTTCGACCTTAGGAAAAATTAAATCAGGGCGGTGATGGTATTTGGTGGCTTGCAAGGCCAAGGCGGCCACCACTTGACAGTGAACCCTCACATCTTGAAGGGTCAATATGGCCACCGATCCGTCGTCATAATGCAGTGAAATGATTACAAACCAACAAGTTTTTCCTATTACCGAAATGGATTATGACACGACCGATTTCTCCCATGGAAGTACTTCAATACAGAATTAACATACACATATCACAAGTATAAATTATTATTTAACATAGAGAAAGAGTAGATCAACATATATGAACCAGTTTTGTGGGAAGGCAAAGGGAACAACCATGTTCCTCCCAACCGTAGAATAGGCAACCAAAATTTCTTGCCTGATTCACCCCCTAGCCTGACCATGAATCCATGAGGGTGAATTTGGAAAACTCCTCCTCGACAATGTCCACAATTCTAGCAGTTATCCTCTTGCCTCACACTTACTCAACAGTTCTCATAACAACAAGGAAAATCCATAGTCCATTTTCTTCGCATACTTGGCAGCGTCCTGCCTCCTCACATATGTTATTTATCAATTTTGCCCAGGTCTTTTTCCCTCCCTTGGGAATTTTCACAACTTTCTAAATCCCTGATTTTCAGGGGCTACCAATGGCCAAATCACTTATTTTCCACTTGTAATAATCAACCCAGAGGTAGTTCCAATAGGTTCCCCACTCATGGAGTCATGGTCAGCTAAATTTAACATGGTTGTTCCATTTGTCCTCCTGCAATCAATATAAAATATTATGTTTCCATACAAGTGTCATAGTCAAATAGTTAGTTGGGTCTAATCAGGTCTCTGACCAAAAGCCAAAATAATTAATTACAATTACCAAATTCGAAATTCAAAATTTTCATAAATGGCAAAAGTTTTCCAAATTCGAATTTACTAAAAACAGAATAAATTTCCAACAATTTTAAATTTCCAAAATATTTTATTTTTGGGGATGTCACAGAACTGATAGAGTTTTTGGGGTTGTCCTTACCCATGATTTATTTACCTCCTTTGTCGATCTCACGGTGTGCCAGACAAATTTTTTTTCTTTGAAAAAAACAATTAAATCTTCTTACCCATCCACTTCTGCCATGCTTCAAGCAAGCATAGCGACTGAAGAGGATTAGATGTCGAATCTAGATTCAAAAGCACAAGTAGAAGTTTGAGATCGAAATTGAGTTGATCCATACATGACAGCTTCGGTAGCATCCCTACTAATAGATACATATCGATACTATGACCTTTGTGAATGAGATCCATTCCCTCATTAGCACATTCGAGATCGAGATTCTGTCTAACTTTAAATCAGAGCTCTCCTCCTACCTTTTCCCTGCTTCTAGGTCAATTGAATTTTGGGGACGAGGTAGTAGCTATCGAAAGATCAAACCCAGATGAGTGATGCATAGAGACCATATAGAGCAGCCACACATGCATGTAGACCAGGTGGAATCACCTCTGCTACTTGCTCGAAAACCTAAAAAAAATATTAATATAACAAATATAAAGTTTTGGTTGTGTGAATAGACACATGGCTTTACGACCTTATGTCAGAACTTGAGGAGAGACACTCTTGTATCATCCATGAGGATGACTTAATTCTTTGGATCGAAACGATAGTTGTCCACTAAAGATGAGATTCTCGATCTTATTGTATACAGTGAAGCCACTGCACATGAAGAGGAGAGATTTCTTCCAAACTGTTAACATCGTGGCAGATTCCTTGCAGAACTTATCGTCCATTACAACACACACTGCAAGATTTGGGTTGTTCATGCTTAGCTGCCTGCCCTTTTGGTAGGGACTTGTTGCTCAACAACACCCCTTATTTCTAATATAATTATTCGAGCAATTCAATGAAATTTATATATATAGCATGCTTCCTTTAGACATTTCATAGAATAGAAAAATATAAATATAACTAAAGTCTAGTTCTTTGATCATACAATAATCCCTGCAATAATCCCTGTGTGATTGTTTTCCATTATGATCCTGCTGATCCATTATAGCATTCACAAATAAGGAAATAATTTCTATATAAAATTCCATTCTAATATTATTCTATCCTTTGTAGTGTTTAACAAAAAATATGTTAATTCCTATCTAATTTTCCTTAATGGTGTTCATAACATTAAGTAAAAGTTTATAACAATGATACAATAAAATACTAATATCATGACAGTAATAAATATAAAAGGAACCTACGAAAACAGAAGGAACAACAAAGCCCCACCCAACCATAGAGTGGATCAGATAAATCAGTTGATCCAATGATCCCCAATCCTGATCATGAATCCATAAGGGCGATATTGAGCCTCTTGTTCCAGCATAACCTCTGTGTCTTCACAATTTCATAACACTTCAGTGGTCACACACCAACTTCTTTTTGTTCTCTTATTAATCACGAACACAAATTTACTAGTGAATCCTTCTCTTCCACATGCTAAGCAACACCCTCCCTCCTCACACATGTGTATATATCATTTTTCCTAGGTATTAGTCTTTTCCAAGCTCTTCCCCTCCTTGAGAATTTTTGCAGCTTTGGAAATCCTTGATTTTCAGGGTGTGTCAATCATCAAAATTGACCTCTGACACATTTCATTTCATGCACAAGTTTAGCTTCAACTTGTTCCCCACTCATGGACTCATAATCATCTCTTTTAACTTCTCTTTTAACTTAGATTTTCCTTATCTCCCCCCTTTATTAATTAAATAAAAATATTGTCTCTTACATTTGTCAAGTAATTAAGGACACTTTACAAGTCACTATTTTACACAATTATTAAATTAATAACAACCACTTTTTCCTACAAATCCTAATTTCAAATTTTTCCACTTAAGAAATTATTAACATGCCAAATAATTTATTTGAGGGGTATTACAAGAATCCTTCCTATACAAAAATTGCTATCCAAAAATTGTTCCAAAGATTCCTTTCTTCCTTCCACATGTTGAGCAGCGTCGTGCCTCCTCACACATGTGTATATATTATTTTGCCTAGGTCTTAGTTTTTTCCCAAGCTCCTTTCCCTCCTTGGGGAAATTCACAGCCTTGGAAACCCCTAATTTTCAGGGTGTGTCAATCATTAAAAATGACTTTTCACACTTGTCTGTTTTTGCACGGGCTTTGCTCCAACTTGTTCCCCACTCATGGATTCATGATCATCTCTTTTAACTTGGTTGTTCCTTCTGCCCTCTTCATTAATATAATAAAGAATCTTGTCTCTTACATCTGTGCAGTAACTAAGGACACTTGGTAAGTCATTGTCTTGTACAATAACTAGATTAACAAAAGTCAAATTTATCCACTAGTTCTACATTCAATTTTTTTCCACTTAGAGAATTATTCAACATGCTAATTACTTTATTTCAGGGGTATTACATTACCGCTAACTACACTGTTAAATCCAAGGGGGAGAGTATGTAATATCCCCAAATAAATCATTTATTATGTTAAATAATTTCCTTAAGTGAAAAATTCGAAATTGTGATTTGTAAGGAAAAAGTGGTTGTTATTAATATAATTACTGTGAAAGATAGTGACTTTCCAAGTGTCCTTAATAGTGACTTTCCAAGTGTCTTTAATTGTTGGAAAGATGTAAGAGAAAATATTTTATTTAAATTTATGAAGGAGACGGAAGGGACAACCAAGCTAAAGAGAAATGACCATGAATCCATGAGTGGGGAACAAGTTGGAGCTAACCCTGGCATAAAAGGACGTGTCAAAAGAAAATTTAGGTGATTAACACACCCTAAAAATTAAGGATTTCCAAAGCTGTGAATTTCCCAAGAAGGGAAAGGACCTAGAGAAAACATAAAACTTAGGCAAGAAAAGATAAATACACATGTGAGGAGGCAGGGCGTTTGAAAAATATATATTTTTATGAAAAATAAAAGGAAGTGTTATTGTAGTATCAACAGGGAAACTAGAAAGTTGTTGTGTGAGCACTTAGGTGTTAGGAAACAGTTGAAGACGCAAAATTTTGTTGGAACATGAAGGTCATTTTCCCTTACGGATTCACGATGAGGCTTGGGTATGATTGAATCAGGGAATGTCACTGAGACGTACAGAGATAAATCATATTGAGGGAAAGTCGTTGAGGTTTTAAAGAGGAATTCCATAAATATAAGAGGATATTGACAAAGGAACTACCGTCGAAATGTTCGAACCGACTCGGAGGATCACAAAGACATTACAAAGGCATACAATAGAAAGGAAATGTTAGTAACAATGAGACTGCCGTAGAAAATAACCGGGTCAACTCTAATCCGAGAGCGATTACAGAGGTAAAAATAGCAGAGAAGTTGTAAAATTCGAGACCTTATGAGTGTAGTTAGGGATGGTAGACTCCGAGCCCCCAACTCTGAAATTTTCAGCCGTGAAGAGTATGCGAGCCACGTGGAAATGGAAATATGGCATCGAAGGATTGGGTCATGTCTTTAAAAACCTTGATATGTATGAACAAGGGATTAATTCATCATAAAAAACCTATCAACCTACTTTACGGCTAGAAGATGAGGTAGAGAACCTTTCAAGGCACCTTGGGTTATGTTATTACTCCATAGCACAACCTATGTTAATATATTACCTTTGGTATTTTAAAAGATTTGGTTACGAGAGCAAGGGTGCATATCTTATCCAAGGAAATCGTTACGTTGATTGAAAAGTAAACACTACAATGGGGTCAAATTAGAATAATAGACAACTCAAAACCCTCGGGGTTAATTTTTGAAGTTCTTACAATTCTTGTAGTACATTGACTTTAATGGTAACAAATTTCTTTAGGAAGGAAATTTAAGGATTTTTTTTTCAATAAAATGATAATTGTCTTTAACCATTTTTAATGTTAAGGTTTTTAATATTTCCATGTTTATATAAGCATGTTTTGTATGTTAATCGTAAGCATATCGTTTATTATGTTTATATATATATATAGAGAGAGAGGTGTATTTTACATAAACTTTCATAGTTTCAACCACGATTTCATGATTCTTATTTCATGGAGCGTTGATTAGATACAATGCAATAAATATTTGATAGAACTATTTTTCATGGATCTAACATAACAAAACAAAACAAAACAAAGATTTCAAATCAGTCCACAACTAAAATTTTGGGACATATCAGTTCAAAGAACTTTGTGTATCTCCTAGATCCTTTAGAATTTTGGGAAATCACCCTCTAGGAACCCAAATGGGATTGTCCTCCACAAAACCCATGTAGTGTATTTTGCAAATCGAGTAATACATGCTTCTCATGCTACCCATCCAAAGATTTAGTGATGCAGGTTTTGTGTTGACTTGAAGCAGGTTCAAAAGAGCTCCAACAACATGCACTCGACTCTCAGGAGAACCATATTCAACTACTTTCACCAGTGCAAGAATTCCCCCTTCCTCCATTACTATAGAGGTCCTCCCTTCTTCTAAAGATAACAATAACTCTAGCAAGGAAGTCATCTTCTCTGAAAAGTTAGAAGTTTTTTTGCAATCTCTTAGCAACNAGAGATTGCAAAAAAACTTCTAACTTTTCAGAGAAGATGACTTCCTTGCTAGAAGTTTTTTTGCAATCTCTTAGCAACCTAATTAAAGGTGGCACAACACCAACTGAAAGAATATGTGTCAAATTAACGAGTTATTTTCATAGGTTGTAGAGAGTCATTACTGCATCAACCTTGCCTTGAATGCTTCCATATGTTAGCACATTTAACAAGAGTGGGATAGTCCCATAAACACCAATGATTGTCTTATTTATGGAATATGTCTAAAGTGTTAATATAGATTCACAATTTTGACCTTATTCATTTCATTTGGAACTACAAGTTTGAGAAGAGCCACACAACAATTTCCTTGGCCTCCAAATTGGCATATTTGAGCATGGATACAACTTGAACAATTACACTTGTTGTTGCAGCTAGATAAGATCCACTTTTAACAAAATTATTGGCCATCCTTCTGATCACCTTAGCATCCCTAATCCCAAAATCAACAAAAGAGACCACAACATTCTTTGCTTGTTTTCTACTAGAGGAGCAACTTGTGAAGGAGGTATGTACTACAGGAAATCTGATTACTACACCCAAATTGAGCTACTAAGCTAACAATTACATGCACTATTTTTTGAGATTTATTCACTATCATACCCTAATTAAGGAAAGCCTCTTCTCAAGTATAGGACTTCTTATAGTGAATCCATGTGCGCAACAATATTAAGAATACACTCATATCCAGGTGTGAAAAATTGATGCAGGAGCATCGTTGGCAAGTGCGCAGAGGCAGGACCACTCAACATGTGTGAGTTCTTCTAGAAATTCAACGTTGACAGTTGCAACCGATTTTGAAATCCACCTTCACTCAACGCCGAAATTCACCTCTGAAGGCACGGTTGAATCGATGCCGAATTTTACCCTTTGAGGCACGTTTTGAAAATTGTAAACAAAGCAGGAGTTTCCACTTCAGCTCTGGAATGCGACTGAACTAAGATAGCATAGGATGAATTTTAGAGTAGGCAAGTAGCCAGGGGAAAATCCCTAGAAACATTTTGAGTTATGTAGAAGTTTGGACACCCAGTTAGAGAGAGCGGGAATACAGAGAGAAACAAGCGATAAGAGAGAACTGCGAGTTAGCAGGAGATCTCAATCTTTTGAGTGATTGTAATTTTGAATGTATTGTGTAGCCAGTGGGCACTTGTGAATATAATAGAATGGAAAATTGACCCAAATGTATGATGTTTGGACTGTGTGCATTTTCCTGTTATTTTCTGTTTTCATGAACAAGTGGATGGAACTATGAATTCTCCCAGTTTCAATTGTTTCTCTTCATTGGAAGCTATGCAAGGTGTGCATCGAGCCAGAGAGGAACACCATGGATTTGAGTTATCAAAATCTCTCATACGCAAGGAATGCACGGGAGATCGAAGTTTGAACTAGACAAAGCTCAGGAGGAATAACACTTTGGAAGTGTTATCGAGATCCAGGAACTCATTCCCTAGAAGAGGTGAAGACTGGGCATTCATAGATTTAGAAATTTTTCTAAGTCCGAAGCAAGTAAAATCTCAGGAGGAATAACACCGTCGAGTGTTGGATCATGGTGGAAAATACCACGGATCATCCGATCTGAGGAAGGAGCACATAATTTAACATTGCATAGATCTAGGAGGGGAGATCCCGAAGACCTGGATGAACGGTGGAGAGTCATCAAGAAGAAATGCCGAAACCTCACAGGCCGTTGGATCAAGTGGAGCTGCGAGGAGGTTAGCGACGAGGGTTTCTTGATGCCCAAAACTCGGGAGGAGTAGTGACCATTGATCACAATCAAATCTGGACCGTTGATCCATTTCGGGATTTCAGGTACCACGAGTTGGAAAGACAGAGACTCTTGTCTTTTAGAGTCCTGAACTGTGAAATTGTGAAATCATGATTCGACTAGAACCATTGATCCCAGGGGTCGTTGTGAGCCATTGATTGAACGTCGGCATATTTCAGCATTTCGGCGTTTCGGCAACCGAGGGTTCCAAGGGGCAGAGATATCCCTTGTAACGGG
>JASDQU010197469.1:0-15515 GCA_032191745.1 Picea mariana | reverse complement strand
GGGGGTACTCCTTCCACCCGATCAATGCGATCAAAATGAGTAACCACAAATAGTGAAACTTTATTCCCAAGTCCCGCGAGGTCTTTGCAGTCATCGAGGAATAGGTTCAATAAATACGAGGCCCAACTGAGCATAATGCCATTGACGCACTGTGTTGCAGCTGTGATGACCTTAGTAGGGACTTCCTCCTTGCGGCATTTTTTGAGCATATTATAGACCATGAGTTTGGTGTCCATTCTCGTTGTTGCATCGTTGATCCTCTTGATTATGATCATGTGCGATCCCCTCTCTATGTTGTAAGTTTTCTTCATCTCCTTGGCTAGGTATTTCTCCTTTGTTTTATCATCAAGGTTCTTTGCGAGACTCTCACCCATAGATGGGAGACCTATGATGAATACAATTAGTTCCACTTTTATTGAGACGAGCTTCTCCAACCATAGGAATCCTCCATGGAGGATTTCCATCAACTTCTTGACGCAATTTTTTACCTCTTTCCCCCTACCAAAATGGGGAATTTTGAGCAAGTTCAAAATTCTTGTGTTGGTCAGGCCGGTTGCCCATGGTATTGGTTCTAGAATTGGATCACCAAAGGGGCATGTGCCTATACTATTAAGGTATACTTGCTGTGCAAACTATGGGAATTTTCTAGCATCGACCACATTGTGGTCCGAATACTGCAGTCTTTCCACGTATCCTAGAAGGGAATGCATGGCTTGCACCCCCTCAGGAATGCATGGTAGGAATATTTTACCATCAGGATGTTTGCGCGGTGACCGCGCCATGGGTTTTTTTTCCTTTCTTCTTGGCAGATCACTTGAGGTCCTAGCCTCCATCTGTCTCTCTTCGGCGATAGATTCTGGCTGGTCGGTAATGTCTTCCACCAGACCCTCTTACTACTACACAAAATCTGATATGGGTGGTGGTCTCATCCCAATAGCCTCTGTTTGCACCGTGGTGGCCCCATTTTCTCTGTGGTCTCCTTTGACCCTCGCAGGTCTTTGTTTGTTGCTTGCATCTTCGACTTGTTGGCCCTACGCACTATCCCATGGGTTGATATCCATGCTAGTAATTACAGAAGGTTGGAATTATTCCTCCATGGGTGTGGGGCTTGCTGGTTTACATGTTGTGAGGAAATTGTGTCGACATCGATGAATTCCCCCCTTTGCGTAGTTTCTGGCTCGGGCTCGCCGGTTTCGTAAGGTGCCCTAACACTGCTTCGGGTTTTTCTCATTGTTTGGTTCAGAGCTCCAATATTTGGTGGTGCCATCGTGGGTACTGGATGATTTCACCAGATGGTTGTCGACTAGTTTTCACTATGCACTCGTCAAGTCAGATCTGTTATGTGTGGCCTTCTAACGCTGCAAATTTGCAAATTCACAATAAGTTGTAAATTGCCCACGTTTCTCCTTTAAATAGTGGGCAACATCAATGTTGTGAAGCTTCTCAGAGAAGCTTCCCTGGCTGTGATTAATCCAATGAGTACGTTTCGTTTAATTTCATAAATTCCCCCAGCTGACGCCTTTTTACCCTAGCCGTCTTTTTTTTCTTTTTTCGGACCGTTGGTACCTTTTCTGTGGTACTAAACTTTTTGAGTGTGCTACGTATTTTTGCTATAATTTTTCCTTAGTGCACAGTGTGTCGCCCATATGATGCGTGAAAACATTTTTATTTTCGTCGTGCTGAGTCCACTTTCTCTGCGCATTATATTTCCCAATATTTTTGTATTTTCTGTGTTTTCTATTTTTTTATTTGTTTTTCCTTGTTTTTATCCTTTTTATTTATTTTTCTCATTGTTCTATCTTAAATTCTACTATAGTACACTATGTACATGTTTTTTTTCCTTTCATCTCTGCTCCTACTAGATCCTTTAGCTATACAGATCCCCCATCTGTGATAGTCTTTACTTCATAGGGCCCTAGCCAATGCATTCTGAATTTACCAGGATGTTGCAAAAATTTACTGTCATAGAGCAAGACTAGGTCTCCTTCCTTGAAACGTTTCCTCTTGATATGTCTATCATGCCAAGCTTTGTCTCTTTCTTTTTGTACTTCTTGATGAAATCCAGCCAGAATCCTACCCTCTTCCATCTCCATTAGTTGATTTAATATTGTGCCTCTTTCTGTCATGTTGGTGATTGTTGCTATGCGCAGACTGGGTACCGGGAATTCCAGTGGCATCATTGCTTCTTGCACATACACCAACCTGAATGGTATTTGTCCTGTTAGCTTCTTAGATGTATTCCTATATGCCCATAGTACTGCTGGTATATTCAAATGTAAATCATCCCTATTGACATTGTAGATCTTTGTTAGAGTGTTCTCTAGGATCTTATTGAAGGCTTCTACTGTTCCATTTGCTTGTGGATGCTATGGTGTACTCTTCTGATGATAGACTTAAAATTCCTCATTCATAGCCTTGATAGTACTGTTGACAAAGTGGGTACCTTGGTCACTCATCAAAATCCTTGGACAACCAAATCTAGTGATCACTTGCTCAAACAGGAAGTGTGTTGTTGTCTCTGCGCTACAATCTTTTACCGGTTCTTTTTCTGCCCATCTTGTTAAGTATTTTTTTGCAGTAATGATATACCTTGCTCCTAACCTTTTTCCTGGTGGGTTAATTGGTCCCACAAAGTCTATTTCCCATTTGTCAAATACCTGCAAAGTTAC
The DNA here is from genome assembly GCA_032191745.1 of Picea mariana. Lineage (NCBI taxonomy): Eukaryota > Viridiplantae > Streptophyta > Pinopsida > Pinales > Pinaceae > Picea > Picea mariana. The sequence continues at coordinate 12,846 of JASDQU010197469.1, read as the reverse complement.
TTGTGGTCTTAGGGACATCTCATCCCTTCTGTTAGGTTTACCAACCCTCTGACAGACATCACATCTCTGGCAATATTCCTTAGAATCTCTATGAATTGTTGGCCACCATAGTCCTGCGTGCAATACCTTCTGCATGGTATCTTTTCTTGCATAATGTCCTCTAGCTATTCCCTCATGAGCTTCTATCAAAATTCTAGGCCTTTCATGTTCTAGTACACATCTTCTTAAAATGTTGTCTGCGCCCATTTTGTATAAGTTTCCTGCAATCAATTGATAGTTTGCAGCTATGACTACCATATTTTTCTTCTATGCAGTGCTAAAATCTTGTGGAACAGTCCTTGTACTCAAGTATTCAATAATGTCAACAAAATATTCGTTAGCTACTTGGATTGAAAATAACTGCACATCAGGGAAGTTGTCTTCCAAGTTGGTAGGTTCTTCTCCATTGGTTACCCTTGACATGTGATCAGGTGCTGCATTCAACTTCCCTCATTTGACTATCACTTCAAAATAACATTCCCGAAATAACAATAGTCATCTACAGATCCTCCCCCCCAACACTGGCTTGTTGACTAGGTATTTGAGGGATGAATGATCTGTGAACATATTAACATGTTTTCCCAGTAAGTAATGTTTGAATTTCTATAGTGCATAGACTATAGCTAGACCTTCTCTTTATGTAGTATTGTATTTCTACTATGATTCTGATAGTTTTCTGCTTGCAAATGCTATAGGATGGTCCAAATCCCCTGCTCTTGGCTATGCCAGAATTGCTCCAAGTGCTATAGTTGATGCATCTACATGCACATGAAAAGTATTTTCCCAATCTGGGAATGCTAAAATAGGTGTTGTGACCATATTTTCTTTTAGAGTGTCCAAACCTTGTTGAGAGTCCTCATTCCACTGAAATTTAGTATCCTTCTTTAAGAGTTTTTCCATTGGTGCAGTAATCTAGGCATACCCTTTTATAAATTTTCTATAGTAGCCTGCATATCCCAATGTTGCTCTCAATTGGCACACTGATTTTGGTGGTGGCAAGTTGACAATGACTACAATCTTGGAAGGATCAAATAGAAATCCTTGTTTACATACTATATGGCCCAATAGTATTCCAAAAGGTGTCCCAAATATGCACTTCTTGATATTCAATGATATCTGACACTAACTGCATATTTCCAACATTAGCCTTAATACTTCCACATGATCTTTCAATAGACTATATACAGTTCAATCATCTAGATACACTTCTAAGAATTGATGTATAAATTCTTTAAAGACAACTATGACTACTCTTGAAAATATGGTTGTTGCATTCCTCAGCCCAAAAGACATGACTATGTACTGGTAGGATCCCCATTCTGTGGAAAAATTAGTCTTATATTTGTCTTCTGGGGCTATCTTGATCTGATGGTAGCCTGAGAATCCATTTGTAAATGAATATGCTTCCTGTCCTCCCACATTCTCTAGGAATTCATCTGTAAAAGGTGTAGGGAAAAGTTCATGTAGGCATGCATCATTAAATTTCCTTAGATCTACACAAATCCTTATCCCCCCTTGTTTGTTTTCTTGCACTACTGTGGGGCTTATCCATTCATATTCCTCCAATGGTTCTATAATGCCATCTTCCAACATTCTGTCAATTCCTGCTTTCACTTTCTACTTATATATTGGATTTAGTCTATATGGTCTTCGTCTGACAGATCTAGCATCAGGTTTGAGAGGTATCTTCATCTTTCCTAGCTCTCCTTTTATGACTTTAATCTCTGTAAAGGTTGTTGGGAATAGGTCACTGTACTTCCACAATAACTCTGTTATCCTTTCTACTATTTGTTCATCCCAGTAGTCTCCAATGCTGGCCATTTTAGGATTTTCAATTGTGCCAATGTTGATTTTCTTCACTTTGATAGGTGCAACAAATACTTCTGATTCCAAAGATGGACCTTCCACCTCTCTTTCTCCTTCAATTTCTATAATCTAAATGTTGCGCGGGTCATCTTCATCTGGTGCTTCTTCCTGCACATGATAACATGACAATAGTTCTTTCACTATCTTTCTATTCTATTGTTGATACTTTGTCATGAGTTCAACGTCTAGTTCATCAATAAATATCGCCCCTCTTATCTGTTTAAGTTTTGAATCCATGTTGGGGTTCTCATGTTCAAATGAGAATGTTACTATGAAATTCTTCTATAATGTTGTCTATTCCGTAGTGCCTCTACATAGTTCCTAGTCCATATACCCATTTTCTGGAATTATTTCTAATGTGTGGATGAAGTGATGAGGCCATTAATATGGTGGTGTCATACTCCATAGTGTTATTCATTTCTTCAAATGTTTTGCTGGTGTCCCATGTCCATCATATCTCTGCATCTTATTTCTCCCCTACTTTGCGCTAAATCTAATGCACAATATCACTTACATTGGTACCAGTCCTTAACTGTTTCTTTGTGCACACTCCACCGTCTTGTCGGTGTAGCCTTGAGTGCAATGTCCATGGCTAAGAGCCTATGATTTTCCAGTACTTCGTCTTCATATTTTCGTAGGAATTCCTCTAAATCGTTTATGCCATGAAAACTGGGAGGTTCTCTTATCTCTGTACCCACCCATCTCACTGTGTGGTCTATTCTTGCGCACCTTCTTGTGGATACTTCATGTAATCTCTGCTGCCAATTTTTCAACCCTATATCTCAGTCAGAAGCACCCGATGTGATGCTTCTCCAGCTGAGTACCCCATCTGTAGTTGGGTTAACATAATCTTCTTTGTGTGGGGTGGTTCTGTACAAGTTGTTTATCTCTTATAAATCCAGATAAGTTGGTTCTACAAACCTTTGTCCTTCTGAAGGGTCTAATGGCGCACTGAATCTATATTCTCCGGATTCAAATGTCATCTTCCTTGTCTTCAAGTTGATTATGGCTCGGTTATCAAATGCCCAATCCAAGGCAAGCAATGTTGGGTAGGGTGTTGTGCCATCCACTATTTATATCACTTCAAAGTATACCTTGGTGCACACTCCATCTAGATCTATTGTCACACCTTTTAGCCTTCTAATTGACAAAACTTTGTGTTGGTTTGCTAGTTTCATCTAGACAGATGAGTAGCCTAATGTGGGCTCTCCCATACATTTCCATGTCTTCTTAGGTAAAACATTGACCTCACAGCCTAAGTCCAATATAATGTATCCCATATTGAAATCCCCAATGTTAGCATTCAATCTGAATTCCCTACTTGTCCTTCTTGAATGGAGGTGATTGACTGTCTTCTGCTCTAACTTCCCCTCTAACTCTATGTTACATCTTTATAAGATATGCTGCAAAAATTTAAAAGATGATGGATTATTCAATAGCTTAACACAGGATTGCAGAAAAATATTTATGGTACTTACTTTCTCTACAGATTGTGTTTCACTGGTGTGGTCCATTGAGGAGGGCATTTCGTACATTGGTACATTTTGAGTGTGTTGCACAGTTGATTTACATGCAACATATTGCTTGAGGAATTCCTGTCTTTCCTCCTTGAATATTTTTTTTCTTTCCTCGCCTCTAATTGTTTCTCCGGTTCAATATTCTTCTTCACCCATTGGTGTTGTGTTGGCTTCGGTCTCACTGCTTCAGTTCCTGTCTTAGCACCTCCTCGTGTGACTATGTTGATATTTCTTCCATCATCCCTCACCTATGCAAAGATCCATTGTACATTCTAATTGTTCTAATTTCTCTTTTCTTGTATCTTCCCCATTAATGTTGGGCAATCCTCTTTATCATGGTCTGCTGCATGACAGTACATGCATGTCGCAGGTGGGAGTAGAAATTCCCTTGCATAATGTCATGGCTATTGAAATTTATGGCACACTACTGGACCTATGCCTCTTCCAAATCCTCCTCTACCTCATCCTCCACCTTGATTCCTCGTGGTGCATTGTACTAAGGTACCTGATTATACTGCGTAGGGCTATACTATGGCTCTGCGTTGTTAAACCGAGGTTGCATAATGTTGTACTTCTACTGTGAATTATTATATTAAGGTGGTACCCGGTTGAACTGTGGTGCATTTTTCTCTGTCATCATTTTTTCTTGCACCCTATACGTATCCAAAGTTCTTTCCCTCATCAGGTCCATTGTCCTAAAATATTTGTCATCATGACCCATTGATTTGCAAAAAATGCAGTATGAATTCTTGGGTACTGTTTGGTACTTCTGCATCATTGATCAATGATATGTATCATGCCTGTGTGTTTTACATATTTCACACCATGGTCCTCCTGTTGGAAAAGGGTTTGGTAGCCCTGTTTTCATGTACTGCGTGAAAGTTGGACACTCATTCTTGTGGTGTCCTTCTATCCTGCATGTGGTACACCAAACAACTTCTCTTTTCTCTTTTCCCTTATTCTGGTTCAATTGAAATGTGATGTTCTTCAGATCCTCCTTTAGCTCTTCTATTGCTGGACATGTCTTCTAATATTGGTTCCCTTCCAGCTGTAAGGATTCCTGCAGAGCCTTTGCATGAGTTTGAAACTTCTTTTGCCTCAAAGGTTATTTCACATGTGGTAGCAGTGAATTCACAAAGAGATGTCTATGCGTCATGTCGGTCATGACATATTTCAAATTACCCTTCAATCGTTTGAACCTCTGATCAATATCCCAAATAGACTCACCCAATTTCTGTATGATTTCAATCATCTCATTCATGTAGTGATCTTCTGAACCTGGCTTCTGAAATTAATTTATTAGCAGCTTCTTCGCATCTTCAATAGTCTGTGTTGTTCATGGTGGACTATTTACAGCTAGACTCATGTATCAATCTAGTGCGTAGTCTCTTAGCGTGATAGCTAACTGTGCAAGTTTTGTATCCTCATCTGTAATCTGTTTTGCTTCCCAGATATTCTCACAAATGAATAAGTGATTTTTGGGATCCTCTGATGCTTCTCCCCTAAATTATGATAACCTAATGGTGGGATCGTGTCCTGCCATATTGAGCTATGATGAACTACTACCTCCACGCAGTGTAGATACTTGACTACTACTTCCTAAACTGGCTCCTCCAGTCGTTGCTCCTTGATTGGATGTACTTCTTGCTATCTTTCTTCCACTAAAATTTGGTTGTCTAAATGGTGGTGTTATTTCTGATGTATTAGTCGCACATGGGGTTATGGGTTCCAAACTGACAATGGCATGGATAGGAGTTATGCCTTTTGTTCCTTCCCTTGGACCTCTTGTTTTCTTTTCATATGTTGCACACAATATTTCCTCAATCTACTCGACAACACGAAGATCCTCTACCTCTTCTTCATCACTTCCCAAGCCCTCTCTATCTACTATGGCTCTCTTATTATTATTCATCTTATATTGGTAGGGTACTCCATTGTGTGTCTTTCCAGTTGTTTCCATTATCTACTTTATCTGATCTTCCTCCATCACGATTGGTTCCATGGCCTCCTCCTTCTTTCCCTTATCCATCTCTCCCTCCATTCTTCTAGCTATTGTTAGTACTTCCCCCCTTCCCCCATGCACGCAGGGAAGTTTAGATGTCTGATGCCATAGTCATTACACCTTTGTTGTAAAGTAATATGTTGATTGAAGTATATAACAATCTGATATACCTTCCTTTGGATCCCTTCAGAAACTCTTGCTCTACTGCGTTGTAAGACTGTATCTACTGCAAATTATGTGATAAAGCCTGCAATAATACTGTCTAGCCAGAAATTTATTGCGCATGTGAATGTGTTGTTAACTTCTTGTAACTATATGATCTCCACAGGAGTCCACTCAATCTATCTGATTTGATTTGTAGTGTGGTTGTCTTTCAACCTCAATAGCCACTCCTGCAACACATAAGGAAATCACAAAAAAATACGTCATGCAGGTCGCTAAACACATACTTGTCCAAATATTTGCGTTGTGTTATCTTAGGGTTTCTGTTATCCTTCTGCACAAACTCAAGCTCCTTTGTTTTCAACCAACTTTTGATTTCCACCTTCATTGGATTCCATGGTCTGATCATTCCCTTCTATTCTTTCATTTTCTGCGTGATTCTTTCACAAATCCCTCTCACTCAATCCCATGCAGTTCCAGCCAAAAATGAAACCATTTGTTGGTTTTTACTCTCTCTATCCACTTCTTGTCTGACCCAGGTTCATATATGAACATGTTTCCAACAAAACCCTCTAAAACTATCGACCCTCCTGGTAAACCAGAAGGAAACACAACACACAGAATGTACTGCACAGTCTAACCCGAGATAGTTTTATCAGGGACTGCAATTCTCATATGCTTGCAGTCTATGAAGGAGTGGGGATCTAGGATTCAATTCATCTCCTGATGCCTTGATCTAGTTGTTCTTTCTATTATTCTTAATATTCATTCATTTTTTAATTTTATGCATACATTCTAACTGATCTACCAGATAGTAAATCTAACAGAACTATTCATTCATCCATTCATCATATAACTACTGACATAAGGTAAATATGTAATAAACACAACACATAACACATGTTTTATCGTGGTTCACCCCCTCCTGGGCTACGTCCACAAAGATTTGGCTTCTTAGGCTCTTTCATTTAGATTTATGCAAAATATGGCACCGCACACACTAGAATTCCAACCATACAATCACAAAATAGGTTCCACAACTTTTGTGAGGTGGACTAGATCACACCAGGCTCCTCAGCCTGTGATTCAACCCTCAAGATCTAGCTATTTGACCCTCCTACAACTCAATAACTTACAAAATTGGTATCTGATCTTACAATAGTTTCCTTAACTGAAGATAACAAAACTCATCTCCCAACCTAGACCCTCTTATATTTATATTAATTTTCAACTTATCAGCCATTACAATCTCTTACCAAAACCCTAACCCTAATGTGGCTAGGTTTTCTTGCATGCACGCCTTGCATGATTTCCTCCTTTGCATGCAAATTTTCCCTCGCACGTGTTTCTTTTCCTGCTAGCTGCTCTTCTCCAAAATTGGCCTTATCTTCCAAAAATAGACCTTTTCTCCACTTTAGGCTTGCGCCCAACAAAAACATTCTTCCCAAAGACTGTCAAATTGGAGTTTATCCTTTCTCGCAGAGATAGTTTGGATGAATGCATCCCAAGTTCTTGTGAGACCATTAAGAACTGTCATTATGAGTTCATCTTTATCTAGGTTGTCTCCAATTGTTTCTAGTTGTTCCTTTAATTGAGACACCTTAGATAAATAGTCATGAACGATTTCTCATTTCTGCATCTTTGTATTCTTGAGTTGGGTTCTTAGATTCATATTTCGGTTGATATTCCTTCCTTCATACATTTTGGTTAGGGCATCAAACATTACTTTTGGAGTATTCTTAGAAGACACTTGAGGAATCAAGTGGTCTTTAATAGAGTCTGCAATGATTCTCTTGGCCCTAACCATATCCTTCTGGTACTTTTCTTTGGCTCTAGCTTTTGCAGATTCTGGTACATTTTCCTTTATGAATTTTTCAAGGTCATTCTCTTCAAGAATGAGTGCAATCCTATACTTCTAGGCACATAAGTTCTCCACACCTTATAACTTGTCAACAATATTGGTGCTTGCAGACATCTTGACTTGGAGCTGGGAAAATGACCAAAAATTGAAAGTGCTCAGAAATTGAATCTGAACTTACCAAGAGGTGCGATGGGCTGAGGCGAGTAGGCTGGTGCAGTCTGTTTTCAGAAAATCCAAATTTTACCCCTTGAAATTGAGCCTACACAAATATGGATTGGTACTTCTTGTACTGATTCTGGTTTCCTGGTTTTCTGGTTTTTTGGTACCAGTGAAAACTAGGGTTTCACTTTCTGGAGGCTCTGGCCACTGAAAAGGTGTGCTCAAGCCGCCAATGAGATCGCTAGGCTAGGGTGCACTTCCCTAGATAGTTTTTAGGCTAAAATTCTCTTCCAATAAAAAGCCCTAATTTTTTTGTACGACAACAATGACGTTTTTGGTTACCCAGTGAAAGGTGCTCTATTCAGTCAAACTTTGAAACCATGTTAAATTTAGAGTAACTATTAATTTATTTTCAATTTACTAGACAATAATAGCGTAAGAAGGATCATTGAAAGAAACATAATCACAAGTTACACAACATTTTATCCCAGGAAACCCTCATGGGAGAGAAAACCCAGCAAAAACTTCCTTAATATAGATTGCCAATACAATGCCAAGATAAAAGACCAAAACACTAGAGAATATCCAAGGCTGAGCAATGTGCCTCTGTCTCCTTCTTCTTGCAAATGCAGGTACCTCCAAACTTGTGCACTAGATGAGTGACTTGAGTGAATGAAGTGCTAGTCTCTCTTATTTATACTAGCTGAGGAGCGCTAGGGTTGTGTCTTTTCATCAAGCATGGCCGACTTCTCCAACTAGTGTCTAAAACCACTTTAATTAGCCCCGGGGGTCGACTTCTCAATTAGCATCATTTGATTGGGGTTTGACCAATCCACAAAACGAGATTTGGTCATACATAAGTCCCGACATGATCAATCCACAAAAGGGGATTGATCTACATGATAATAAATCAATTATAATTAGAATATTCTTCGTTGTTACAATATTTCAACAGGAATATACTTTTGCAACCAAAATTGCCTTGTGCTTTTCAACATTGCCATCTAAATTGATCTTCCTTTTGAACACCCATTTACATCCAATGGGTTTTCATCCATCAAGCAATGGGATCAAGTCTCATGTATCATTCTTTCTAAGTGAAACCATTTCTTCATCCATGGCCAACCTCCAAGACTCATTATCTTCCATCTACATTGCTTCTTTCACAGTTATAGGCTCATCAATGTTAGAATATGAAGTTAATGTGCATATGAAATCAAATGGACTACAATTATACCTATCCAATTTTCTTCTTTTCCCAGTGGACCTCCTTAAATTTTGAGGTGGAGTCTCTTCCTACTCTTCTGAACTCTTTGAACCCTCCTCCTCATCAGATCCATCGTGAACTTCTTGTTTATTTTTTGGTTTAGATTTCTTGGTCTTGGGTGGTAGTTGAACCACCAAATTCTTGTTATCCTTTTCTGGATACACCAATATGGGAGAAGACTTAACTTCTTTGAAAATAACATTCCTTCTATAAACAAAATTCTATCCACAAGATCCCAAAGATTGTACCATTTCACACCAATTCCATAGCCAATGAAGATGCAATTCATGGCCTTGTTATCCAACTTCGACGGCTTCTCCTTGGGCACATGAGCATATGTCTCACAACAAAAAACACAAATATATTGAAGTGAGATATTCTTTCTCATCTAGACCTCCATAGGGGTCTTATCCATAAGAGCTGATGTGGGAGACTTGTTAATCAATTAACATTCAATAACAACAACTTCTACCCATAACCTCTTCTCTAAGTTGGCGTCACTAAGCATACTCCTAGCTCTCTCCATCAACATTATATTCATTTGTTTTGCAACTCCATTCTGTTAAGGGGTATATGGAGTTGTCTTATGTATTTCAATGTCATTCTCCTTACGAAACTTATCAAACTCTACAAAGAAAAACTCACCGTCATTATCAGTCCTCAACACTTTAATATTCCTACCAGTCTGATTTTCCAAGAGAGATTTAATCTCCTTAAACCAACTAAAAACCTCAGATTTAGTTCTAAGAAAATATACCCTTGTCCTAGAATAATCATCAACGATTGACACATAATACAAAGCATTAGACATCCAAGGAAATTTAATTCAACCAAATGAATCATGATGAATTAAGTCCAACAACCCAAAAGATTTGTGAGAACTAGAATAAAATTGAACACAATTATGTTTTCCATATACGCAGTGCTTGCAAAAATCAAATTCAATTCAAGAGCTCAATCATTCAATCCATCAACACAATTTTTGTTTTTCAAGACCCATAGGCCCTTCTCACCTATATGGTTCAATCTTTGGTGCCATATCATTGTCTTCTCTTTAGGCAACTTGCTTTCTGAAGCAAGAGATTGTTTAACAGATTATGATTGTGATGGTGTAATCCTATAGATCTCTCTGCTGTAGAAATCGAAGAACCATTACACTCAATAATGCATGTTTCAAGCTAGAACAAAGTTCCCACATGAACACCCTTAGCGAGTACCATAGCTCCTCAAACTATCTTACACCTTTTTTCAAAGAAAAAAACCTACACACCCGCATGATCATTAAGTGTCCTTACTGATATTATGTTTCATGCTAGACCTAGAATGTGAAAAACTCCATTGACCCCCTTTATCTTTCCATTAGGGAACCTGATCAAGACTCTACAACAATCAACTACTCTAAGAGGAGAGAAATCAATAAGGTATACCATCCCACCATCATCTTTCTCATACACTGAAAACCAATGTTGATGGGAAAACATATGGAATAAATATCCAGAGTTTATCGGCCATGCATTCTAGCCTGCATAGGCTGACAAAGTTGCAATGAAGGCATCTCATCCATCCTCTTGAGAAGGTTTTTCATATTCATTATCTAAATCATTCTTTTCCTTCTTATTCTTCTTCTTCTCTTCCTTGTAGTCCCTTTTGAAATGCCCAACCTTGTCATAGTTCCAACATTTTTCCTTGGACTTTCCATGACACTTATGTCTCCAATGGGATTTGGATCTACCTTTTTCTCTCTTCTTTCATTTCTCCTTTGATATTTCACGAACAACCAAAGCCTCATTGGTGGATTTAGAATCTTTCAAGATCACCTCCTCTGAGAGTAAAGCAACCATAACCTCATCAAGCATTAATGTCTTTACAATGCTTCCAATGGCCATTACCAGCGTGTCCCATGAATTTGGAAAAGAAAAAAAAAGGGTCATACAATGATCTTCCTCACTGCATCTTCACTCCAACTGAGATTAACTGGGTAACAATAGTATTAAATGCATTCACGTGTTTGGCTACAAAATCACCATCATCCATTCTCAATGCAAACAATTTTTTTGGCACAAAATTCTTGTTAAGGAAGGAATTATACTACAACCCATAGATCTCGATCTATGAGAAGACACTCCATCTTGAACTTCCAGAACTCAAATTTAGTGCTATTAAAATTCTTCATTTCTAATCTAGACGTGCTCGCCATTTCACCACAACAACATTTTCTTATGCGCAAGCTCCCACTCAAACACATGTTAGATAAAAAAACCCTGTCCCTAACACCTTGGATCTAAGGTGATCAAGCACTGATACCAAATAAGATGAAGCAGAGGTGTGGAATATGCTTCCTACACTAATCCACGAGAGAAGAAAGTGCAAAAAAATATTAAAACAAAACAATTGCAAACAATTGAAACAAACAACAAAACATTAACAACACAATTTCTTGTAGAAAACCCTTTTGGGAGACCAAAAAACCCACACTCTAAAGCACACTCAATGTATCATTCAACAACTAAATGGTCACAATACAGATTCTTTGTGCTCTCAATAAGAGTGTTTTGTAGTAGCATAAATATGGAGAAATTTAAGTAACATAACAATAGGATAAAACTTGCACACACTATTTTCCTCCAACCCTAGCACTAAATAAATAGGCATAATAAAACCATAAACCATTTATGGTTTTTTGTTTCTACATGTTGGAAACCTCCAGTGAGTTATTCCTTGCCACTGCTCTGCATTTATTCTCTCCCACTACTCTATAGTTGCTCCTTGCCATTGCTCTACTTTCTGTTATAGCTATGCATTTATTCCCTGCTCCACTACAATGTTGCAAGGTGTATGACATACTTGTCCCAACAAATTTGTTATTCCCTTTTTTCATCTTTCAAATGTTCAAGGACAAGAAGGTCTAATTGCAAAATCATGCCCAAATATGGCTGAGTGTTAAACTTTTAACAATTGTCTAAGTATACAGGAGTTTCACTAGAGTAGGAGTGTGACTCGTCGATAGCCTAGAACAGAGTATGGGTATGCTCTAGGTGAAGAGGCGTAGTCGAGATGAAGTATCCCTGGTGTTGCCAAACAACCAAGTGAGAAATGTCGCGGTGTCGCATGCCCTTAGGAGGTGTAGAATCGTAATGCACAATGTGGGGATATGACACTAATGATATTATTCTTATGGAAAGGTGTCCCTGTGATCCTGAAAAACAACTAAGGTTTCTAAAGGATTTTTGCTATAGTGCAGGTATGACTATTAACACTAACAAGACAAAGGTTATGATAATCAAATCCAAAAATATCAATTATGATAATTTTGTGTATGACTACAACATCTTGGAGGAAGTGACTTCATACAAATATCTCGTAATCGATCTACATCACTAAACATAGTTACCAACTTGACAATAACTCTCTAGAGTTCTTGTTTTTTAGAGGTTGTGTTTAGTCATTGTTTTTACACATATTTCAAAAAATGGCGCTACCAATAACACCCATTTTTTTTTCAAGGTTAAAATTACAAGATTTTGAAACTATGATCTATAAAATTGCAAACAAAAACCGTGAAATTGACCCAAAAATGAAAAAGGGTATTAGCAATACCTCTAAACTTATGAGCAAGTCGACTTGGCTTTGCATGCATAGTAGTTTTATGGATTTACTCTTTCTTTCTATTGAAACTACACTTGAAATTCTAATAAAGGTAATGAAAATTGTACACGTTTAGTGAATTTTGATAATATAAAATAAACAACAATTAGTTTGAAAAAAAATCCCTTATTATAAGGGAAGATTAACATACACACTTTCTTTCATAAATAAATATAAATGTCTGGCTAATCAACTATGAAGAGGAAGAAAATATTTGGAAATAAGCTTAGTGTGATAGTTCAAAGGATTACCCATCCTATGCAATTAAAAAAAAAAAATGACCAAGGGAAAAGACACTGATGGTGTGTTAAGGTCCTAACCCGCACAT
>JASDQU010197465.1:0-10404 GCA_032191745.1 Picea mariana | reverse complement strand
ATCAAAGCTAAGTTGAAGAGAGCAGCTTTCACTGGATAAGCAAAAACGTCACTATTGCCGTACAAGAAAATTAGGGTTTTCTATTGAAGAGGAATTTCAGCCTAAAACTCATCAAGGAAGTGCGCCCTAGCCTAGGGAACTCTTTGGCAGCCTCAACGCACTTTTCTAGCGGACATAACTCCCAAAAAGTGAAACCCTAGTTTTCACTAGTACCAGAAAACCAGGAAAGCAGAACCAGTACCAGAAGTACTCGTCCAGATTTCCTTAGGCCCAGTTTGAAGGGGAAAAATTTGGATTTTCTGAAATCTAATTGCACCATGCTACTCGCCTCAACCAAGCGCACCTCTTGGTAAGTTCAGATTTAAATTCTGAGCATTTTCATTTTTTGGTCATTTTCCTAGCTCCAGGTCAAGATGTCTGCAAGCACTATACGCTTGTTGACAAGCTAGAAGGTGTGGATAACTTCCGTGCCTAGAAGTATAGGATTGCTCTCATTCTTGAAGAGAATGACCTAGCAAGATTCATTAAAGATGTACTAGAACCTACCAATGGTGCAACTAAATCAAAACCCCAAAATGACACAGTTAGGGCCAAAAGAATCATTGTAGACTCTATTAAAGATCACTTGATCCCTCAAGTGGCTTCAAAGAAAACTCCAAAAGAAATGTTTGATGCCCTAACCAAAATGTATGAAGGAAAGAACATCAATCGTAAGATGAATCTAAGAACTCAACTCAAAAGTACATGGATGCAGAAAGGAGAAACAGTTCATGAATATTTTTCTAGAATATCACATTCAAGGAACAACTAAAAGCAATTAGTAATACTCTAGATGAAAATGAACTCATAATGACAACTCTTAATGCTCTCATAAGACCTTGGGATGCGTTCATCCAAACCATTTGTGCCAGAAAGGAGGAACTACATTTTGACAGTCTGTGGGAAGAATGTATTCAAGAAGAAGCAAGACTAGCTAATCGAGAAGCAATACTATCAAGAGATGAAGATCAAGCCCTAGCTCCTCGCTCGCTAAGAGGGAGTGTTAGAGTATGTAGTTCGGGCAGGTACTTCCACACTAGGGGTGTCTAGTAGTGTGGAAGGGTCCCCCATGATGTCTGGACAACTTAATGATGGTGGGGATCACTTAAGTCAACATGAGATTAAGTCACAACTGTTGAATGTGACTTAAGTTGTCTCAATGCTTGATTAAGTCCCCACCATCCATTTTCCTTGGGACTGCAATTTTTTGCCATTTCACCCATGCTATACCTATCTTTCTTTAACCTCTACCCATATAAATATAAAGCTTATCTTCCTTATTCTCTCAAGGACACTTTTTGGAATGTATGCTAGAGACATCTAATACATCGAGATGGCTTCCAATATTGACTCTGTAAGGATAAGCCTTTACCCCCTGAAAGCCATTTATTACACCATAATGAAAGCCTCATTTCTACTTGGGCCACCAACCAATCCCAACCTCTCTTAAGTATAGTCATTTGGATTTATCTAAAAACCAAGATACTTAAGCTATTTTGAAGATTGATTTGTTGGAAAGGAAACAACTAGGATATAAACCTAATATGATCATCATCAACACTTGAGAATGAAACTGTAGACTTGCCCATATTAATTTTCATTTCTACAACAAGACAATATAAATCTGGGATCTCCTTCAATTTCTTAGGATTTCTTCTCGGACCATCATAAAAGAGTGAATTGTCTTCCACAAATAACAATTGATATAGATATAAAGTACCACCAATTTTTATACCGTTGAAAGATCCTGTTCTCTTTGCTTCCAAGAGTGCCTTGCTGAAACCTTCAACCACAATATGGAAAAGGAGAGGTGACAAGGGACACCCCTATGTCAATCTGCTAGTAGGTTTGAAGAAAATAGATCTTGAACCATTTATAAGAACAAAAAAGGACAAATGAGACATAGCTCTTTACCCAGTTAACAAAGTGAACACATAAGCCCAAGTGAATGAGCACCATCCTTAAATATAACCAGTTGACCCTAGTATAAGCCTTCGATAGGTCCAATTTCACAACCATAGCTTGTAATCTCTATCTTAATGGGGTCGAGACCCTCATGAGCCAACCTATAGCTTCATAGATCTACTTGCCCAATAGGAAACCAAATTGCTCATTAGAGATGGAAATAGATAACAAAGACGTAACCCTCATAGCTATGTCTGTAGCCACAATTTTATAGATAAAGTTGCCCAAAGATATGGGCTTGAACTCCCCAAAAGATGTTAGATCATCAAATTTGGTAATAAGGGCTATGAAAGTGTCATCGAAAGTAGCAAGTATCTTCCTTGGTCTCCTGGACTCTTCAACATCTCTCAATAAATCTTCATCAATATCTCAGCAAAATCCAAGAAAAAATCCACAAGCTAGTCATGAGGGCCTGAACCCTTTTGGAAAGAGTGTAAAACTGTTTGTAACTTTTATTTTTAAAATGTCCTCTAGCAATCTTTCATTATCACCGTCATTAACAAAGTTGGAAACCATAGCTTGTAATCTCTATCTTAATGGGGTCGAGACCCTCATGAGCCAACCTATAGCTTCATAGATCTACTTGCCCAATAGGAAACCAAATTGCTCATTAGAGATGGAAATAGATAAAAAAGACGTAACCCTTATAGCTATGTCCGTAGCCACAATTTTATAGATAAAGTTGCACAAAGATATGGGCTTGAACTCCCCAAAAGATGTTAGATCATCAAATTTGGGAATAAGGGCTATGGAAGTGTTATCAAAAGTATCAAGTATCTTCCCTGATCTCCTGGAGTCTTCAACATCTCTCAATAAATCTTCCTCAATATCTCAGCAAAATCCAAGAAAAAATCCACAAGCTAGTCATGAGGGCCTTAACCCTTGTCATTTTGGAGAGAGTGTAAAATTGTTTGTAACTTTTATTTTTAAAATGTCCTCTAGCAATCTTTTATTATCACCATCATTAACAAAGTTGGAAAAAACGAGTTCATTTTAACCACTTTTGTAATAGTAACCTCGTTTTCTACTTTATAAATCTCATCTGCCTTTTTCTTTATAAATCTTGTTTTTCCCATGTTTTCAAAGCTGGAAACCATAGACCCATCACTCCTATCAATATTCCATCTACTAAATGCCTATCCTTTCGCCTCTATAGTTTCAAGTAGTCTTTCTTAGGACATTAACTCGACTGCCAAAGGATAGTCTACGAGTTATGTTCTCTAACAAAGGGGTTTTATGTGAGATGCTTTTTTGGGTTTCTTTAGCTATCACTCTGTCGCTGGAGGTAATAGATGGGGTTTTTCATGAAGATCTGAGGTAGATGGGAATGTGTGTGAGGGAGAACTGTTGATTGACGAATAACAAGGAATTTATACTAAGGCAGGCTGAAAAACACTCAAATTTGGGTGTGGGTTTTGTGGGGGAACCACACAATAGAAGCTTTTAACATTCTTTCTATGAATTGCATACTGGTGAAATTACTTTGTGATTTCATCCCCTTTTTCTAACCAAAGGGCTTTGCTTTTAACTTCCAAGTTGCTTCTTTATTTGCTAGAATTTTCCTTTTTCTTTGTTCTAGATGGAGAACCCTACATTTGTACCCATAGGGAAAACCAACCAATTCTTGATTGTATAAATCTTCAACTCCACCTCTATATCAACAATCTCCCTCTCATCCTTGACTTTTTTCTTATGAGCCCAATGCAAAGCTTCCCGCTTAATATTTTTCAATTTTTCTTCAAACTATAAAGTGGCTTACACATTTAAAGACTCATCATATGGGACTCACTTTTCTTTAATCATTTTAATAAAATTTTCTTCCTCCAATCAATTGGATTTAAATTTAAATGTTCTCCGGGGTTTTCTCTCTAATTAAGCTTTTTTAGGGAAGACAGGAGTGATCCGATTCCCCCCTTGATCCAATCTTTTGTCTTACTCCCATCTGATCACCAGTCAAAGATCTCGATGAACTATGAATCGCCTCAAAGACCTCTAGAGACTAGAAATTCAAAGGGAGACGTGAACATTGTTAGAAATAAAGAGATGTGCTCATTTTTCCATAGACAATATAACAATATTGTCACCCAACCATAGGCACAAAGGCCACCCCTGAGCACCTTAACCTTGACAGACAGAATAATTCCGGAGCAGACCAATAGCCAACCAACGTACCACACCTTTCTCCTGTTAAATTATGAGCTTGATTAAATACTGTAAGTTTCTTTTACTTCTGACTGTAGTTTTAACTTAGATTCTTAATGCATAATCGAAACTGAACAGTAAAAACCATAGAGAATAACAAGCATGCATTTTCAGACCATATGTACCCTGGGGAAACCCTATACAAGGAGAAAACCCCCAGCAAACAAACTTCCTTTATTACAAAGACAATGTATGACCACTTACAATATATCCACCATGAAAACTCTGCTCTTAAAGAGCTTGCCAATTACTCTAACCTGACTGTAGACTATTGAGAGACTATGCTGTTATAAGCTCTTGTTACAAACCAGCATTGAAGGTGTAACTCGCTGCCTTCTTGGACTGATATGTTGCCCTTTAATGTGGACTGATACACAACCCTAAAATGGACTGATACTGTGCATTGTTGTGGACTGTTATAGCAGCCTCCTATGAACTGGTATTCGCTGCCTATATTGACTGTTATTGCAGCCTCCTGTGTACTGATATACATTGCCTATATGGACTGTTATAGCAACCTTTCTGGACTGATATACTTCAGCACATTACATAAGCACTCACACCCTCACAAAACACAATGACAATAAGGAGGGTTGACCTCTGCTTATATAGGAATGGAGAGGTGAAGGAGAGGGCTTGAATTAGAACTTTTATTGCATGCTATTCATAACTTAGCTTTACACTTTAGTTCAAGTTTAGAACTTGACTTTACACTTCAGTTACAACTCGCCCTTGACATGGCATTGCATGTTATCATGTTATGCCAACTCAATAATTGAATCGACCTTGACTGGATATGCATGCGAACTACTCAACATCCACATGACACACATGCAAACTACTTAGCATGCACATGACATGCATGCATGCAACATGCAACATGCGACATGCAACAAAAACTTGACATCTTTGACTTTGACTTAGACATGCAATTTTGACTTTTACAACTCGACTCTTTACATGGCAATTCAAATTTCTTCATGGTGGATGGTGTTACACGTGCCAACGCACTAGATCAATACATTTACATCATTTGCAATATCAGGAAGATTGTTTGTTTCTAGCTCTTAGGAATTTTATGTTCAACCTAACTTTTGTTAGATGCCTTAACTTTTGCTCATGGCTCACAAGGCTTGACTAGGCTCATAGAGGTTGTACGTTCCCCCTGACTTTTGCATTAGACTTACATCTTGACTTTTGTCTTAGACTTACAAGGCTTCTACCTTTGCCTTGGCTTGACTCACAAGATCANCCCCCTGGCTTTTGTCAATATCTCACAAGACTAGTTGATTCTCCAAATCTCCATGGCTAGCCTCAGGATGGCCCATATGGCCTCTCATTGGAGAATGACTGTCAATGCTGCCAAATTTAACACTCCCTCTTAGCGAGGGAGTCATTCTCAGCCACACCAAGCTTGCCTCTCATCTGCACAAACTGTCTCAATGGCAATGGCTTAGTCAGGGTATCAGCTACTTGCTCGCTCGTGGCTATGTACTGTAGCTTTACAATTTTTCTTTGTACCAAGTCTCAAATGTAGTGGTACTTCATGTCAATATGTTTTGACTTGTCGTGAAATACTAGGTTCTCTTTCAGTTTTATGCAACTTTGATTATCATAGTGAACCACCGCCGTCTTGAGCTTGTCACCAAGTAACCCATAAACCAATTTTCTTAGCCATATTGCTTCCTTGCTAGCATCACTTGCTGCAATGTACTCAACCTCTGCTGTACTTTGTGCAATGGATCCCTGTTTCCTGCTTGACCAAGAAATCATAGCGAATCCTAAACTAAAGCAGTTTCTGGAAGTACTCTTTCAGTCCACTGAAGAATGACTGTCTTGGACCATATTCCTAGAAGAATGACTGTCTTGGACCATATTCCCTCCGACCACTACTGTGAACCCAGGGAAAATGTCTGTCCTGTACCAATCTCTCCACTTTGGTTACTATTGTGAACTTAGGGAGACAGACCATTCTTCTAATCTGGACATACGTGCTAGAAAAATAGTTGTCCATGGTACATCAATAATTTGTCAACCTGGACCATTCTCCACAGGGAGAATGTCTGTCCACCAACAATCTTTCAACCTAGACCATTCTCCACTAGCAATCTATCCTGCCTGGACCATTCTCGGCCTGGAGAATGTATGTCCATCAACACATTGACTATCCATCTAGCTGGCAATCATCTCCAACACTAGTGGTAGTCTCCATGGCAATCAGAACAATGCCATCCAATAGAACACAACTGTGTCTATCCATAGTAGTACACAACTACTATCTAGTGGTACACAACCACACCTAGTAGCACATGACTACTAACCAGTGACACATAGTCACAACCAATGGAACACATCCACCAACATACAACTATTGTCCAGAGACATACAGTTTCCACAACAATCATATCATCTGATATCAACCTGCATAACAATATCATGATACAAACTGAGTCATCTGGGTCATTCTTCCACTCACATCTGTGAGATCTGGAAGAGCATCTTCCCTCAAAGAGTAAAACATCAGCCATGGGCTATCTGGACTATTCTTCCCAAGCATAGAAGAATATTTGTTCCTGATTTTTGAGCCTGGTCCAGTCACCTAACTGGGCCATTCCTCCGACACTAATCATAGTGCAACCTGGAGAGAATGAGTCGGCCCTAGGGAGTGCCTGTCCCTGATTGCTGAACTTGGACCATTCACCTAACTGGGCCATTTCCTCCGACACTAATCATAGTGCAACCTAGAGAGAATGAATCTGCCCTAGGGAATGACTGTCCGAACCATTTCCTATGGCAATGATTGTCTTGCACCAACCTCCAAAACGGACCATTCTTCGAAACTACTCACAACTGTGAACTTCGAAAGAATGACTGTTCGGCGAGGCAAACCATTCTACTTGACCACTACTTAGAGTGACTGCCAAGAAGAATGACTGTCCTAGACCATTCCCCCACACTGGCCACAAGGGGAATCATTGTCTATGGTACATCAACAAACTATCGGACCATTTTCATTACGAAAATGATTGTCCGATCTGGACCATTTTCCGAACTGGAAAATGATTNATCAGTGCTCCCTCCCAACCTGGGAGTAATCACTTGCTTTTTCAATAAGGAAGTCATCTCCACGAGCCCCAACTTGTCTCTTAAGTACTCAAACTTTTCATCTTGGACAGAGGCTTTACCAAAATATCTGCTATTTGCTCATCTGTGGAGATATACTGGAGAACCACTTCTCCCCTCTGGACTTTATCATAGAGAAAATAATGTTTGATCTCAATGTGCTTCGACCTGTCATGGAACACTGGGTTCTCTGAATGCTTCACACAGCTCTGGTCATCACAATATATCACGATCGAATCCAACACCTGATCAGATAGTTCATAAACCAACTTATGGAGCCACACTGCTTCAGTACAAGCATTGCAAGCTGCAATATACTTTGCTTCTGCAGCGCTGAGTGCAACCGACTTTTGTTTCCTGCTAGCCCATGACATCTTCTGTCATCTGCACTCCCTGCCCAATCTGAATCGATAAATCCATGCAGTTGTATATCATAACTTAAATGTCCCACAAAACAAATATCCGATTGAGTATTAACAAGCCAATCAATTGTCGATACAGAGACTGGTCTACTGGATTAAAGTCTCAAATATCATCATGGGAGTTTGCCATGGATTTGCAATCCATCATCTCAGACTTCTTGAAGAACCATTTCAATATACTTCCTCTGTCATAGGAAGTTTTTACCACTCTTCTGCTGTACATGAGAGGCTCTGCACCAAGTTTGCTTGAATACATACAAGGTCTTCTTCCATCTGCATACAAGGGTCTCTTTCTGGTATACCTCAAAACCTTGAGGTTGCTCTACATACGCTTCTTCTTCAATTATTTTGTTGAGAAGAACAGTGTTTACATTCATCTGATGTAAACTCCAACCCATGGATATTGCAGGAGATATAATGGCTTAGTTAGAGGTATATCTGGTAACTAGAACAAGCTGTCATTGTAGTCTTCTCCCTCCTATTGGGAGAACCCTCTAGCCTCGAGTCTCGCCTTGTATCTATCAATGCTTAAGTTTTTTTTTTAATCACAATTTCTCACATACATTGTTCTTCATCACAACTTCTTTCCATTCCTTCTACTTGACTGCTTCTAGCGGGTTCAAACTGGTTCAATTGGTTGTTCTGACTTTTTCTTTCTTGGAATCTTCATGTTCTTCCTCATGTTTCTCTTCAATGTTGGAGTCCATGAAATCTTCTATAGATTACATGCCCTTCTTTTCTGAAGACTCCAACCTTCTGCCATAGGAACATAAATGTAGATGGACAACCAAGGATATTCAAGGCTTCTTTTCCAAGAAGACTTCTTCTAGAGTCAAACTGAACACATGCTGCTTGTTATGGCTGCTACTTCCAATGAAGAACATGGATAAATACTTCATAGTCTTTACAGATTCTTCTTTAATGGATCATATCATTGTGGATTAGCTCCCTCCTAATCCCGGCTTCATGCCTGAAGGAGCAATATGCATGCTCTTCTTTTGGAATTTTGTGATCATCTCCCTCCATCTGAGAGAGTCCTTGCTTCCGTCTGCTGCATCTCTCTTTGCTTTCTACAAAGTGTCACAAGCTTGTTCTAGTTTCTTTTTGATTTCTGACTTCCTTTGAGTCTGACTCCTGTGAGTCTCTTTAAGTTTGTTTCTATCTGTTCTGATTGCTGCCCATCTAGCAGTTGTGTCATCCTTATAAACTTCTTCTATGACATCTTCCACAAGGATTGTTCATCAAACATATTTCACAAGTGTACCTGCCCAGAACAAGAACAACAAGAACAACAAGAACAAACAAGAAATATCTAACTAGAGGAGATGTTAGTTCAACTTGCGAACAAGTACAATAAGCATCTATATCAATAGTATTCATATGCAGTCGAGTATTCATTGCACCTAGCAATAATAGAATGTTTCAAAGACTGCTTTCACAATTTGTAATGTAGCAACTATCACCCTTGATATACACAAATTTAAAGCTTTAACAATTTAATCAAACCTAGAACCTGAAGCCTCAACTGCTATGGAGGGTGCGTTGTTCTTCTGAATGCATTGAATCCAAGATTACAACTTGGACAAGATCTCTAGTACTTTCCCTACAAACACACATGTTTTGCTAGATGATATAACTTAGATAGCATATACAAGTGCATACCTTTGAAACCTTGTAGCATACTTTCTCTTGCTTTGCAGAATATTCTAGTCTTGTCAAAGGTTACTTGTGGAGGTTAATACCTCCAGCAGCTACCATAATATCAACAAACACCTCCATTGCTTGAGCACAAGCAGAATAGAGTCTTATATCTAGTGTGCATCCAAAATATTCCCCAAGTCCTCTTGAAACCTAAACATAAACCCCAACCATGCCCTTGATAAAAGGAAATTTTTTGGAATATAACCTATACGAGGAGCCCATTCATCCTTCAACCATAGTCTCAATGATGCCTCTCCCACTTTTCAACCATGGAATTACCCCAATAGAGCTTGAGAGGACAATCCAACATCCTCATGCATTTTAATATCCTCACCCAATACTAATTTTACAATAGAAATCCTCTGCTTAATGCACTTCTTTGTTTCTTCCTACTTGCAACCTTGTCAACACTACCACCATTCACCTTCAAACGCAACTCAGGATCCTCACTTAACCAAATTGCCACTTAGTAGAACCACCTCCCTATACTTTTCATCCAAATTATTATTAACCTTGGCTACCGCAACCATTCTTTCTTTTCCTCCAAACTATTATTAACATTGGATACTGCAACCGTTCTTTCACCTAGTTGAAGATTCTTCACTTTACTAAAACTTGAACCCATAGAGTCTGGCACTACTAACTCAACAATTGATGAGGGCAAGGTAACCTCGGAAATACCATTTTGTTAGATTTTTAGGGTAATTTGAAAACAGTAGTCACCTTTTAATTTTAAAGCAGAAGCACTTTAGATCTGGATCATGGGCAGCATATATCAAGATAGAACTCTGGCTTATGTTAGCAGCAGAAAGATATAGTTCAGCAAAAATCTGATATTGACCAATGTCCTATGAGTAGTGCTGTGGTTTAAGACAAGAACAACCCTTTAATCATAGACAATGATATCAGTTCCAAA
Organism: Picea mariana; assembly: GCA_032191745.1. Classification (NCBI taxonomy): domain Eukaryota; kingdom Viridiplantae; phylum Streptophyta; class Pinopsida; order Pinales; family Pinaceae; genus Picea; species Picea mariana. The sequence continues at coordinate 36 of JASDQU010197465.1, read as the reverse complement.
TAGTTCTAATGATAACGGTGCTGTAAAACTTAGATC
>JASDQU010197464.1:6923-19495 GCA_032191745.1 Picea mariana | reverse complement strand
ACATTAGTTATAATTATACCTCCTAGTCTCCTATATATACCAAGGAGACATTTTCATTTGGAATCATCTTGTACTTGAAAATTTAAGTGGGGTAAAAGGAGGTTGCCCCCTTGAAGAGGCTTATTATCTAAAATTATCTCTTTTTCAAGGCGTTGAGTACTTTTCCTGAGGTTTTTCTATGCTATATTGATGTTTGGTTCTTAACAATATATCATATAAATGAGGATCACAGAAGACTCAGGCTTGATAGCTCAATCAAAGGGATTTCATATAATGAACAAAAAATTTAGACTTGATTGCCAAATCAATGGATTTGAAATCATAGTTAAATGAGGAATGATTATGAACATATCTTCTTAGGACTTGAAGTTATGAAAGACCATGTGAATCATTAAGACAATTAGTCGAAAGATCAACTCATAGATTTGTGTGTTATGCCAAGATTTACTTCGAAATGACAAGTGGTAGTTTGAAAATACTACAGAGCATCAAAACCCCAATCAGATGTAATGATACCATCTTACCTCATTGATTCCTTCAATATTCGGCAGTTATCACTTCATGATTGCACCAGCTGACAGCTAGATCATGCGAAAACACAGGCCTTCTTTTTTCCACGTTGACATGTTTTCGGTGGTTAATCCGGCTTTTTTTTCCCTTTTAACCACCAAAAGCCAAGGCTTTCAGTGGTTAATGAATGCTTCACAAGTTCTCCTAAACCACCGAAACCTGAAATTATCCCTTTTACTTAAGAAAATCAAATCCAATGTTTGTTCCAAGTTTATTTACAAACAATAGGCTCTCTAACTAGCCTATAAAAATTTAGAAATAATTTTTTGGAGTTCTCTCTATCACCTAAAAATGAAAATTTTGACTATGATAGTTTAGGAGATAACAACTGCCTCCTACTCAGGGATGGAATCCTCCCAGTGAGGTTCCAAGAACAAGCAGACTTGTGCCTGTGCATTAACTTGAAAATTCTGCCCAGCAATCATTTACAATTTGTATTGTGTTTAGTCCATTGGACTATGGAGTCATGTGGCCTGAGCAACTTATCTCCAGACAACCTGAAGCCTGCTTTGCTTATTCCACCCAAATCTGAAAACAATCTAAGAGATCATATGAAGAGATTATTCTTCTGCCTATCCCTACTACTAACCAAATCTAAAATTTGGTCACGTAAATGCAGATTTCCATAGAAACAATTTGAGCAACTTCAAAACCGTGATGACTTTATCTCTATCACTTCTTAATACAAAAAAACTAAAACATATCAGAAGTAGTAAATAAGATTTTAGAAAGTCATACTCACTCGTGGAAATTGATGAATGAATGAAATTTAGAACTTTCATAGGGTTTGAAATAAGTGATTCTATCAAATCGGCCACCGGGCCTCTAGAATAAAGATCAAAAGCATTCTGATTCGTGAAAAATGACTTCCCTTCCATGACTGGCTCTCTATTTGTAGATATATGTCTTCCTTGGAAGTCTTCTTGCTATCCCAACTAAGAACTGAATGTGGATTGTTCTTCCTCTGTCAAATGAAAATACAAATTCAACTGTTGATCAAAAACTTTCTATTCTTCACCTTCCTCCTCATATCTACTGCAATCTTCTTGATGTTCTAGCTGAAGATTAGACAGTCCTTGAAAATTTGGAAACTCTAAACTGCCCTCATCATTATCTTCTTCATGTGCGCTGCAATTCCCTTGTGTCTACAAATCAAAAAATTGAAAGTTATCCTTACTATATGTTGCATATCTGAAACTGTCTTCTACGTCAATCTGCTCAACATCTTCAAAGTTTTCAGAAGGAATAATCTGATCATCATCTTTAAAGGTTTCGAAAGAAACAATCTGATCATCATGATAGTCATCTTTAATAGATGAATTTGATACAATGTTAAAGGCATCCTCATGACTATCATAATGTGGATCAACAATTTCTTGATCATGATGAGAGATATCTTCTTCGTATGTGATTTCAATTTTATGTTCATGAGGCATTATAAATAGAAGAGAAGACCTGAAATCTTTGGCCAGATTAAACTCATCATATTCAATGTCTTTTGGAAACATGGAATGGATGATTACAACATGATGTCGTTCCTTTATAGGCAAAGAAAAAGGCTCGTCGAAATCAGATTCATAAATGTCATATATGGGTTGGCTACTGTTAAAATCAACATCCTTTGAAGTAAGGGTCTGCTCTACTGAATATACATACTTATCAACAATAGGTGAGAAGAAAACTCTTGAATCATGCGAAGAAAGACAGACAGTCTTCAGATCCTTCTCCCCAATCATAGGTGAAAACATATTGTAGGCAACCTCTTGAAAAGGTTCGGAAAAGACTTCTTCTCTAACTGTTTCTTCATGTAAATCAAAGGAAGTAGGTGTAATAGAGATAAGGTCTGATGCATTTACAGATATGCAATTCTTATTTTTATCATGAAGATCCTCCTTAACAACATAATTTTCATCTTGACAAACAGAAGAAAAGACTACTTCCTATTGAACATGCTTATCAAATTCATCACAACAATCTTCAAAGAGACCTTCAGCTGGAAATTCATCTTTACAAAACAAATGGAAAGCATAATGAAAACTTGCCAATGAGTGAATGCTTGAAGTTGGAAGAGACCTGCACCAATCAAGGGCTATCCCCTCTAATGAATACTTGAAAAGTTTAATCTTAACATCTTCATGTATGATCTGGAGCCGATGAATAAATTCATGAAAGTCCAACAAATGTTTAGCTGATACTTCCCATTTTTCTCCTCGAAATCTAGGAAGGTTGTGTTCCCATTCATCTCTACTAGGTACTGGATGAGGGTAACTAGAAATACTTGAGAAATTGCAGAACGCATACCTCTTTGCTAAGATCTGTTTCATTTATATACCAGTGGAGTCGCCAACAGATCCATCCTTCATGGAGTCGCCAGATAGATGATTACAACCGAATATATGTCCAGACTTTGTCTATCATCAAAGCTGGATCTTGTTGTCTCCAAAGGAAGCTCATCTTCAATCTCCTCTCCCCAGCAACGGTGCCAATTTGTTATCACTCCAAGAAACTCTTTAGGGTTGTAAGCTAAAGATGCTTGGTAACTTAAGAAATTTGATAAATAGGTATAATTGGATCAATGGGATAACTCAATGGCTAATGAGAAGAACAACTTATCATGCATTCAAATAAGATAGTGCTTTTAGAAATCAATAATCAGACAGAGTAATTGGAATAAGGTATGAAGAATACTAGTCTAGATAACCAAGTACATTAACATGCAGGGTCATACAAGATAGTAAGAGATCCTTTAATTCAAATTCATGAGCTTAATAAGAAGATAATAGTTCTTAGAAGCTGAGCTAAATTGAAGTAAAGTACAGAGCAATGCAATACATGAACAAATCTGACAATGACCGGAGATTCNATCTTATGTCTTCATCTTTATAGTTTTTACAATACAGTATTCAGATTCTAAAAGAGTGGATCAGAAATACTAAATATAGAAAGTCAAAAACTAGATTACAAAAGATAAGGAATGATCCTCAAAATGAGGTCAATTCCACATTTCATGGTCTTTAGATGATGTAGAGTCCTTGTGCAGTGCAGATAAGCATTCCAAGGATGTTTGATGACTCTTGAACAAAATGAGATTCGAATTTGCTAAGTTTGGAAAATATCCCAATTCATTTTCCTCCAAAATAGGTGCCAAATCAACTTGAATACCTCCTCTAACTCCTTTGCATCAAAAGTGGATCTTAGATATGATTTTATAATTTAATATCTATCTATTAAAAAAGTTTTCAAATGATTGGAATTAATAAAACTTCGATCTGGGAAAAATTTACTCTTTTCTGGCTAATGACAGGTTTTGGTGGTTAACACATAGGAATTCTGGGTGTATTAACCACCAAAAAACTCTACTTTCGATGGTTAATGAACAGTCGTTTTTTTCACCTAAACCACCGAAAGTTATTCTTTCACCAAAATTTCAAAATTGCAAAAATTGAAATACCTTGATGCTTCGATGAGTGTTCGAGGCTTCTTTGATGATGTTGCTGCTCGTACAGGGCTTGAAATTTCAATTTGTTGTGTAGAAAGCTTTGTTTCCATCTCTAGTGAAGTGGCCAATTCTACTAGGGTTTCCAACCCTGAGTGTTTGGGATGTGGAGTCTGAGTCTCTTTCATCTTTAGCCTTAGGAGTCTAAGCTTCATCTTAGTGTTCTCTTTTATTAACAATTTATTTATGTCCAGAGTTTTATCATGTTTATCCGTGACCTCCTGACTGATATGATGCAATTCCACATTCTTATCAACTAACTCTACATTTTTCTTCTTTATTTTCTTCTCGGAGACTTCTAACTCATAAACCCTCTTAAAAAGTTGTTTTTTCTTCAGTGACCTAGCCGGTGTTGGTCTACTAGCAAATGCTTTTTCCAAGGATTTGTTTTGTTCTTCAGGGGGAGTTGGGGATGGTAGATTAGGGTATGCTTCAGCCACTTTCTCATCTTGTTCGTCATCTTGTATCTTTGTATTCTCCTAATCTTCCTCTGAGTCACTATATGGCAGATTCAAAGGATTATTTTCTTTAGTAAGACCCTTGGTCTATTCACCCTCCTTTTGAAAATCAATTTTCCTTTTATCTCTTTTGGTCTTGAAAGAAGGTGTCTATGTTTCAGCCCGAGGAGGTGAAATGGTTCTCTTCTTCCTCCTGCTACTCTTAGGGGTGAGTGATTTCTTAGCTGTAGGTTTGTTCCCTTTGTTGTCTGGCTGCAGGTCAATGTGAAGATCATTCCAAAACAAGAAAAAGTTCCAATCAACATCCTTTTTATTCAAAGACTCTCTAACTATCAAAGTAATTAAACCCTGATGTGATAATCTACTAGCTGCCTTGCTAGGTTTAACCTTGACTTGTCGAGCCATGTTAGTAAGAGCCTTGTGAAGGTAATGAGGGAGGTTGATAGAGACCCTTCCAGTAAAATAATTAGCAATTTAAAATGGTAAAACATAACTCTGTTATACCTACCCTCACATGTAATGTAGGCAAAAATAGCCTTGAGCAGGGACTGCCATTTTGTCTCCAGATAAGACATAGGGATATCCTTTTTCCATATGAGAGTCTTGTGCTATGGTTGAAAATAAGATCTAAACTCTATATTAGTTGGTATGGTGGTTTTAAACCAGCGTTCATCGGTTCTTGGCAAGCTGGTGATCTCTGCAATTGATGCCTCATCCACAATGAATTCTTCTTTGCCAATAGTGTCTTTCCTTCCATCGTATGACATAGAAAAGGCTTCTGAAATTTGTTGATTGAAATTTTCCAGTTTCTCACAGTAAGAGAAACATCCAACCTACTTGAAAAAGTCAGCCACTTCAAGATGTGCCTCCAAATACCAGGTTCCATCTAATTCGGTCCTCAGGATTGGTCCCGCCTTCTGCATTTGCCCGAGTTTGATTGCGCCTGTCTTGGAAATTGACACACCTGTGGGCTAAGGGAGACAACAAGCACAATTTCAGGAGGGAACTCAGATCTGTGGCAAATTAATGGGAATGGAAATAGGGGTGACTCGGGCTCTGTGAGATAGACAGAATCTTAATAGAGTATAACCCAAAACCATATATCATATAAATGAGGATCACAGAAGACTCAGGATTGATAGCTCAATCAAAGGGATTTCATATAATGAACAAAAACTTCAGATTTGATTGCCAAATCAATGGATTCAAAATCATAGTTAAATGAGGAATGATTATGAACATATCTTCTCGGGACTTGAAGTTATGAAAGGCCATGTGAATCATCAAGACAGTTAGCCGAAAGATCAACTCATAGATTTATGTGTTATGTCGAGCTTTACCTCGAAATTACAAGTGGTAGTTTGAAAATACTACAGAGCATCAAAACCCCGATCATATGTAATGATACCATCTTACCTCATCAATTCCTTCAATTTTCAGCGGTTATCACTTCATGATTGCGCCAGCTGACAGCTAGATCATGCGAAAACACGAGCCTTCTTTGTTCCACGTTGACACGTTTTCGGTGGTTAATAGGGCTTTATTTTTCCCTTTTAACCACCAAAAGCCAAGGCTTTCGGTGGTTAATGAACGCTTCACAAGTTTTCCTAAACCACCGAATCCTAAAATTCTCCCTTTTACTTAGGAAAATCAAATCCAATGTTTGTTCCAAGTTTATTTACAAACAATAGGCTCTCTAACTAGCCTATAAAAATTTAGAAATAATTTTTTGGAGTTCTTTCTATCACCTAAGAATGACAATTTTGACTGTGCTAGTTTAGGAGATAATAGAATCTCCAAAGGTCGACACACCCAGCCAAACATCATGGAAAACATGCAGTAGTATCAAGTCACTGCAAGAAATCGTAGAGGCAGAACAAGAATTTACATAGAGAGGGGGAATCATCGATGTTAACGCAATTCCTTCACTGTAGGTTGCACCAATGAGAGCTACACTGGTAGAGGAATAAGGGAAAGCCCTGACACTGGCCGGGATGGATATCAACTCGCATGATAATGCATAGGGCTATGATCCATTAGTCACAGGAAACCCACAACAACCTTCCGGGGCTAAAGAAGCCCACGGAATGAATGGTCGAGAAAGTGAAAGGACAGAGTCTGACGAGCCAAGACCACAACCTATGGTGGGGTTCACGCAACAAGAATAAGTACAACTTGAAGATATCACAGGGAAACCAGAGTCGAACGGGGAAGACAGAGAACCAGAGGCTAGGACCTCTAGTGCGTTAGTAAAGAGAAAGGGAAAACAACCCATAGTGAGGTCCCCACACAAGAAACTCGATGTTGTGATTGTTTTACCACACATTCCATAGGGGGTGCACGCCACACCAAATCTACTAGGTTGAATCGACAGGATAATATACATAGACCAAGATATGTCTGAAACCAACCAATTCCCAGAATTTTCACAATAGGTGTATATGGAGAGCTTGGGAATAGGGCCATTTGGAGATCCAATACTGTAGCCAAAACAATGGGTGGCAGGCCTGGAGAACACAGGGATCCTAAACTTGTTAGAGATTCCACACTTTGGAAGGGGGAAAGAGGTGAACAACTGCATCAAGCAATTGATGGCGGTACTCCATGGAGGATTTTTTATGGTTAGAAGAACCTGTGTCAACCGACATAGAGATGATTGCATTCATCATAGGCCTCCCATCAAATGGAGAGAATCCTGCGCAGTACCTGGATGATAAAACCAAAGAAAATGCTATTGCAGAAGAGATGAAGAAGATGTATGGGATGGAAAGAGGATCGCATGGAATAATTATAAAATGGATCAGTGACGCAACCACCAGGATGGCAACGAAGATAATGGCATGCAAGATAATTCACAAATGCCGCAAGGATGAGTTCCCTGCAGGGGTTGTCGCAGCAGCAACAAAGTGCACAAACGACACCATGCTTAATTGGGCCCCATATTTACTCAATATGTTCCTAGATGAATGCAAGGATGTGCAGGACTTGTAAACATAGTTCCATTACTCCTGGCTAATGATTTTGATAGAATTAATTGGTTGGAAAGAGCATCCCTACTCCTATGTTTTTGATAGAGTAGGTTGTTTTCACAGAACACAGTACATGTCGATGGGAACCACTTCGGATACCAAGCAAAGAAGTGGCAATGCCAGCACTTTTTCTTGGTACCTCAATAACATACAAGACAACATAGCCAACACATGAAGAATAACTCTTGAATTCCTCGCATAGTACCAAGGGATAGCCAACTTTAAGGCTACCTGACACAACATTTGGATCCAAGCGCGTAAGGATCTAGAGAAAGAATGGCTATAGCATCGATTCTGCATCAATGTAGAGGAAGTTGAAATGGAAATGGGAGACTGGCAGGATTACTAGAAGATCCTAGTCATCACCAAGGACATGCCCAAGGGAAAATAAGGGGAAGCATGGTCATCCAAGACATCTGCAGGAGGAAATGCAACAATAAATAAAATCATGTAGCAGGTGAAGCCAAGTCAAAAGACAGCACAACAAAAGAAGGGAAGTGCTCCAAAGAAGGATGCACAGATAGGAAAGAAGGGCAATGCCTTGGTGTAGGAAGAACAAGGAAGGGGGTACACAACAATGCAGGAAACCCCTTCGACAGATACTCCACAAGAAACAAGTCCACCCAAATGACCAATTATACATACAGGTATGTTGCACAAGAAGGCCAAGGCCCATAAACAAATACCATAATATACAATCACCGAGGATGATGTCGATCTCGTCGCAGAGAGAGTACAAGATCACGCAGCAGATGAGTTTGAAGAGGCTGAGAAACAAAGAGGAAGGATACAAAATGAGTTGGATGATATTAAGAAGGTCTTATAACATATACAAGTAGTGAAAATGCAATAAAGGGGAACATAATTGATCCCCCAAGTGACAGAAGCAGAGGACAGGACCACACAGAATGAAGAAGACACGATCCAGATCATAGCGCAAGAAAGTTTAAGCTTCCAAATAACAACAGATATGTTTTAGGTTGACAAGGCCATAGCCTAGACAACATTCAAAGACCTGGCAGAGGTACAATTGGTATTGGATAAAATACCAACAAAGGAACTGTACAAACTACATGTCAGTGTTGCACAGGAAGTGCAATCACGAGCTAGAACAAATGCAACAGAATTGAAAACAACTATAAATGGCAAGGATGCACTAGAACTGGTGGTCGAGTAGGTAAATATGGGGACATAAGAGGAGAAGCAATGCACAGATAACTTAGAGAAGAAGTTGAAGGAAGTCTTCACAATAATTCCAGACAATGCGCAGGAAGTTGTGAGCAATGCGGCAGAACATATTCAAATCATCCTGTAGAAAATCGAAGACTATAAGAAGGATATTGAGGAACTTAAATAAAAATTAACACCAAATAATCCTCCTAAAGTTACAATTGAAAGGGAACAACAAGCTTCTCTGCAAGTGGAAATGATGGAGAAAGAAGCTGAAAAGGTCACACAATGTTTTGATAGGACCGTGTAGCTATGGATGACGTTGGAGGAAGATGATAGGGTCCAACAATGATACTAGCAAGAGGAGGAAATCAGCACTATAATCCAAGAGCTGAAGAAATGGAAAAATTCCATGAGAATAACAGAGTGATTGAAGGGCGCATAGGAGATGAAGACCCTATAGACAGAATTGAAGACTACGCAGAATAACAAGCAGGCCAGGCAAGCCTAGTTAGAACCTCTCCAAGAGAAAGAAGCGCAAACAATTGTGAAACTAGAGAAGGAAAAGATAGGAATGGCTTAGGATCATGCTGAGAGTGCAAATTATCTCAAGGAACATATCACAACATAGGGGGTAGAAGAGATCACATGTAAAGTTGTGTAATCTATAGAAAAAGGAGAAGAATTAGAAGGAAAATTTCACAGATTTCTTAGAGGTTGTTAAGGGAGTGCGCACCACTTGAGTGGCTTAGTACGAGCCACATGTTAGCGCTAGGAGCATGTTGGGCATAGGCCTATTTTGAGATAAAAGGCTATTTTGGGTGCAGGCCTATTTTTGAAGAAGAATAGATGGTAGGAAAGCGACATGCAGAAAAAGAAGGAAAAATAGCATGCAAGAGGAAAAGCAGCATGCAAGAGGAGAAGAAACGAGACGAGAAGGTAGGAAAGTCTAACCATGATAGGGTTAGAGTTTTTCACAAATATTTTAATGGATATAAGCTAGTGGAGTAGTATAAATAAAGACCTAGGAGGTCTAGGTTAGGGGCTAGGTTATTGTCGGTGAGTTGATGACGGTTATTATGATTGTAATAAGGTTGTAGAAGAGTCAAGTAAGCTAGATTTTGAGGGTTATGTCACAGGCTGAGGAGCCTAGTGTGATCTTTTTTGTCTCATAGAGGTTCCTTAACCTCATCATGATTGTATGATTGAAGATGTAATGCACGCAGTGCCATATTTTGCAGCAGACTAAATAAAAGAGAAGAGAAGACAAAACTTTGCGGACATATCCCAAGAGGGGGTGAACAACATGAAAACTTGTGTTCTATGTGATGTTTCTTGAATATTTACTTTCTTTCAATGATTAGTTTATGAATGAATGGTTAAGCTAGATGTATTATGATGCATGCATAAGGAAAAAGATGAATGAATCTTAGAAATAATTAAATCATTAGTAAGATTAATGCATGAATAAGGAAGAACCACCCCACCGATCCCCACTCATTCCTAGACTGAAAACACTTGGTTATTGCAGTCACCTATAAATCTATCTCTAATGAGATTGTGCGATGCACTTTGCGCGCAGTGTTTCCTTTTGGTTTACTAGGAGGATCGATAGTTTTAGAGGGTTTTTCTGGAAACCTGTTGAGATCCGAACCTGGGTCAGCCCAAGAAGTGAGATTTTTAAACCAACAAGGGTCCAACTCCCTAATTATCGGGCTCCAACCTAAAGGAATCTCCAACTCCCTAGTTCTCCAGCTCCAACCAGAAGGTGGCTCCAACCACCTATCCTTTCCCCATCCTACCACCCTGAAATATAAATTCCAAATGTAGACAACTTGTCACTATCATCTAATCAACAACCTTTCACAACCTATACCAATAACCTATCACAACCTATACCAATAACCTATCACAACCTATACCAACAACCTATACCAACCTATACCAATAACCTGTCACAACCTATACTAACAACATGTATCATGCATCAACCTATACCTCAACCTGTACCATCAACAAGTGCATCAACTTGTCCAAATCTATACAAATAACCTTTCACAACAACCTGTCTCATCAACCTCATCAATCAAATCATATCTACTCACCAACATCAATCACCAAGGCAACTCTCAACCATATTCATAGTATCACCAAGATGTGCATCAACCAAATATCAATCCTATACAATGTATCTTATCATGTGCCAACAATGCACATCAATCATGTACATCAACACTATACCAAGATAATCAACAGCATGTATCGATCATATATCAACAACAAACCAAATTATTCCTCAACAAGATGTATCAAGATCACTATGTACCTCAAGTATTTATCTCATACATGTGCCCAATCATATACCTCTACCATATACCAATAACATACACCAAGATAACCAACAAGATACCTCTAGAAATACACCACACTCTCCATAAATCAAATACCATAAACTCTTACATACAACCATGTGCCAAAATTTCACTCTTATGTAGCATCAAGCATATATTGACCATATATGAATATCACCAGCAAATGCCTCTCACAATACTCCTCAATATATATTAATAGAGCTCACTCATGTACCAAGCATGTTCTACAACATATCTTCCTCACAACCTTTCACTACAACAAGTTATACTAATAGCCAATAGTGCCTCTAAGAAGATGCCCAAACCCACAAGATCATACCTCATCCATCTACAATAAAATGCCTCAAATATTTATTGAAATATGTTATTATAACAAGGAACCATAACACTAATGAGAAAGTACTAACATGATCAACAATACCCTAACAAAGATATATTAATCCATACACTAGGGTTTGTACCATGCATCCAAACTATGCCTCAAGCATATGCTCCAAAATCCCAAGATATGTCTCGACAGAATGCCCTATGGAGTGTTTCAACAACAACTAACGAATGCACCAGCAATAATGCAATGTCAATATTCCTCATACAACCTATATCAACTAGCCAACAAACCCTCTAGGGCTCATGTTCAATCTCCAATGACCAAACCCAAAACCATCACCAAAAACCAACTACAACTAGCACATAACATACATTTATATTCTTGTAGAAGGTTCTGGTGTACCTAGTCACTGTCACAATAGCCTATAGCTTCCCTTCAACCCCTACAACCTAAACCCTATCTCAGATATCGGTTTTGGGATTTCCTCGCTTGTCAAACAAGCTTGTATAGTGATTCCTCACTTGACATCAATAGTGCAACCCATGAGGACCACAGTACTTAGGGTTTTTCAAAAACCCTTGCCTTCTGCAACTCCAAAACTTTTGTCAAACTTTCTTCACTTCCTTGGACTCGCGATGCTTCAGATTTTTCAATGATGTACCAATAATAAACCTTTCAAAAGATATTCAATGTAATCAATAGGTGCTAATAGGATACCCTTTCTCTCTTATTTATACTCTCCAAGTATATTCCTCAAGGGGTTATCTTCTAACTCACTTTACCCATCTTCCTTCTTTTATGGCTAACCCACTTCTAACCACTTGTCCACTTACAACTACTTTTTCTACAGATAGTAAACTCACCACTTCTAGTTGCAACTAATTTATTTTTAAATATTTTCTTTTTGGAACAACTTAACTCATGATTAACTCCTAGTTTCACCCACTTTGACTAGTCAACTTCTTCTAGGAGCTTCTAGAATAATTTGACTTCTTTGACCTTCTAGGGGCTTCTAGATAGCTTATGAGGGTTCTCCAACTTCATATGGCCATAAATCTCTAACTGTGGGAATTTATATGTCATTCCACATATCACCGGAAATGGAATGGCATGTACTATCCATCTAGAATAGTCTCACCTGTAAGTTCA
>JASDQU010197462.1:5563-19534 GCA_032191745.1 Picea mariana | reverse complement strand
TCAAATGGCCCACAAAATCTTGCTGCCAACTTGGTGCAACTTCCCAGCTTCAGGGAACTCCTGTTAGTTTTCACTTTCAGGAAAACATGATCACCCACTTTGAATTCTCGGTGGGTTCTGTTCTTATCAGCATAACATTTTTGCCTGTCCTGGGCAGCTTTCAAATTCTGTTTAATTTTTATCATTTGGTCCTCCATCTCTTTGAGCAACTCTGGCCCAACTACTGCTCTGTCAGCTGGATTATCCCAGCTCACTGGAGTGTTGCACTTTCTTCCATAAAGTGCTTCAAATGGGCTCATCTTCAATGATGCATGATACCCATTATTGTAGGCGAATTCTACCAAATGCAAGTAGTCTTCCCATCTTCCTGGTTTGTGCATCACGTACATTCTTAGCATGTCCTCTATTACTCTATTCACCCTCTTTGTCTATCCATCAGACTCGGGATGATACACTATACTAAAATTTAGATTCATTTTGAATCCTTTGAACAGTCCTTTCTAAAAATTCGAGGTGAATTTCGAGTCCCTATCAGACACATTCGTTTTAGGAATTTCGTGCAAGCGTGCCACTTCTTTTAAGAAGATGTCAGCAACATCTGCTGCCTTGTGAGTGGTTTTCAGTGGAATAAAATGGGCAGCTTTTGTAAGTTTGTCCACCACAACTATGATCGAATCGTGTTGCTTGCTCGTTCTGGGCAATCCTGTAATAAAATCCATGGTCACCACTTCCCACTTCCATTCTGGAATGGGTAGAGGCTGTAGCAACCCTGCTGGGTGCCTATGCTTAGCCTTAACTTTCTGGCATTCCATACATCTGGCGATGTATTCATTGATCTCCCTCTTCAAACCCAGCCAAAAGTAATGGCTTTTGACTGCTGCCACAGTCTTATGATATCTAGGGTGTCCAACATACGTCACATTATGAATTTCTTTTAGAATCACAAGTTTCAATTCCTGGACATTGGGTATATACACTCTGTCTCTATACGAAAGTAATCCATTAGCTTCCAAGGTGTAACTTTCCCTTTTCTGTGGCCTTTCACTCTGCTATAGATTTGCTACCAAATCTCTGTATTGCAAATCTGCATTTGTCGCTCCCAAAATTCTATCCTTAATATCAGTCCTGTACATGCTAATGGCTGTAGCATGTAAGTCATGCACTTTTCTGCTGAGTGCATCAACCACCTTGTTTTCCTTCCCCTTGATATGGTTGATATCAAAGTCGTATTTGGACAGAAAGTCCAACCACCTACTTTGTCTAGCGTTTAAAGTCGGTTGATCAAACAAATATTTCAGACCGTTGTGGTATGTTCTCAATTCGAATCTCCTTCCCATGAGGTAGTGTCTCCATTTCCTTAGAGTGTGGACGATTGCTGCCAGCTCTAAATCATGAGTGGCATAATTCTTTTCATGATCTTTCAGCTTCCTGGACTCATAACAAATTACAAATCCATCTTGGCTGAGAACTCCTCCCAACCCTTCCTTACATGCATCTGTGCACACCACAAAATCCATATTTGGATCTGCAATCCTCAAGAATGGAGCATTGGTTAACAGCTGCTTCAATTGCTGGAAACTCTTCTCACACTCTTCAGTCCACTGAAACTTTTTCTCCTTCCTTTGTAGCGAAGTGGTAGGGTGAGCTATCCTTGAGAAGCCTGTTATAAACCTTCTGTAGTAGCCCGCCAGACCCATAAAGGATCTAACTTCGCCACATTCCTTGGCACTGACCATTCTCGAATGGCCTCAACCTTCTCAAGATCCACGATGATCTCTTCCTCTGAAATAATGTGCCCCAAGTAATGGATCTGTCTTTGATAAAATGAGCATTTTCTCAATTTGGCATACAGTTGGTGTTCTCTCAACACTTGCAGCACCAGTCTCAGGTGTTTTTTATGCTCTTCCTCTGACTTGGAATACACCAAGATGTCATCCAGGAAGACTATGACAAACTTGTCTAAATAGTCCCTGAATATACCATTCATCAAGCACATAAAAACAACAGGTGCGTTTGACAGTCCAAACGACACCACTGTGAACTCGTAATGACCGTACCTTGTTCTAAAGACGGTCTTGTTGATGTCCTCATCCTTTATTCTTACCTGGTGATATCCTGATCTGAGATCTATCTTCAAAAATATTTTCGTACCCTTCAACTGATCGAAAAGATCATCGATCCTCGGTAGAGGATACTTGTTCTTGACAGTTACCTTGTTCAACTATCTGAAATCAATGCATAGCCTCAACGTCCCATCCTTCTTCTTCATGAACAGGACTGGGGCATCCCAAGGTGACACGCTGGGGTGAATGTACCCCTTCGTTAGAAGCTCTTCAAGCTGCAATTGCAACTCTTTCAGCTCTAGCGTACTCATTCTATAAGGAGCTTTCGACACTGGAGCTGCTCCATGCATCAAATTTATAGAAAAATCGATGTCTCTCTTCGAAGGTAGTCCAGGTACCTCCTGAAATATGTCCTTGAACTCTGTGAGTACCTCATGGTCTCCAATCCTTGAGACTTCATCTCTGGATGCTTCCTCCACACGGGCTACAAATAATTGACAGTCTTTCCTGTAACACTTCTTCAGCTGCATGGCCGAGATTTCTATAACATCCACAGCCCTGGGAATTCCTTGGACTGTTTTCCGATTTCCCTCCTCATCCAGGCATGTAAACCTCTTGTTATGACAGTCCAAGAGGGCATGGTGCTGGTCCAACCAATCCATTCCAATTAAATAGTCATAAGATCCTAAAGGCAGAATATTCAATTCATCCTTCGTGCTCAGTCCTTTCATGTCCACAAGACAGGACTTCACCAACTCAACAATTTTCCTCTTCCTTCCTGTAGCCAACTGCACTAACCAAGACTTTTCATGTTTGCTTCTTGATAAATGCAAACTTTCCACCACCCTAGGATCTACATAACTATGACTAGCCCCTGGATCAATTAAAATAATAAATGGTCGGTTGTTAATTCCACTTCAATCATGTGCGATTGAAATTCAGCTTGTTTGTTGTCCAAGGCTGCGTAGATCCTTGGCATTCTCTGCCCATGTCCTCCACTGTTTCAGCTTGTTGAACAGTATGGACAGCTCTTGCTTTGTCATTTTTATGGGGACAATTCATGTACTTGTGGTTCCCTTGACAGCCCCAACACTGAATCGGCGTCTGTCTCTGCCTTTGTTCCCCCACTTCAGCCATTCTCGGCTCTCTAAACGATGGATGTCCTTGAGGATTATTTCTGAAAAAGGGAGGTTTGTTTCCCTTCTACCTCTGTTTCTTCTTAAACTTCCTCTGGTCATCCCAAGCCTTACGAAAGGTAGGCTTTTCTCTCTGTTGTTCATATAAGCATTTAGCCCTTCTTATTGTTTCTTCTATAGTCTTAGGATCATCATACTAAATCTTGTCACCAATGGCAAGTGGCAGTCCACTCAGATACCTCTGAATCTTGACAACCTCATCTTTGATGAATGGAACATACTTCAGTAGTTCCAAGAAACTTCGTTCGTATTCATCATTGGTCATACTGCCTAGCTTGAGTTCGAAGAACTCCTTCATCTTTCTGTCATAGTATCTTTTAGTCNATACCTCTTGAACTTCTTCCAAGTGATATCTTTCTCACTAATGTGCTGCACCTGCACAAACTGATCCCACCACATGGATGCTTTTCCTTTCAATTGATACATTGCAATTCTTCCTTCTCCATGAGAGGAATAATTCTGCAGTTGGAAATATTTCCTCATGCCAAGCAACCATGTTTCATCATCTTCCTCCTTCTTATGTTCTCCATCAAATGTAGGAGGCTTAATCTTATTCATCTCCCCTTTCAATTCATCCACTCCAGATCTTCAGTGTTTTTGGTAGGGGACGGGCTTGAACTACTGCATGCCTCCCTACTGGAATGCTTTGGGGAGTGACGATGATGTCTGCTACCACTCCTCGATCTTCTTTTCCTCTCAGGGGTCCTAACATTTCTTGATCTTCTTTTCCTCTCAGGGGTCCTGCGACTCTTTGTCTTGCTTGAGTCACTCCCCTTCTCCAATTTCCTTTCTATTCTTTCTAGGCTCTTCAACATTTTAAAGTTGAATTCACCATGCTGATCCCTGACTCTCATGAGCTTTCGACTATCAGCTCGGCGAGCCTGGGCATCTTTCTGCAATCTTTCAATGAGTTTCATCATATTTCCTTCCTTATCCATCTCTTTTCCGTGCCCATTAGAGTTTGATCCTTCGATTGCCAGGTTGACATCCCTTCCTACCCTTTCGTCCTCTATTTCGGAGGCAGTCTGCACCTCTTCCAAATCCATACTCGGTGTGGGTTTTTGGCTATCCTGACACTCGTTGAACTCTGCACACACAACGTGCAGTCAACCGGAGTTTGTCAGGCCTTATCCCTTAATAAAAACCACAACAGTCATTAACCAATGTGAATAAGAAAAACATTTCGAATCTACTAAGTTTTCTGAGCTCTGTTTGGATCTGCAAATTTCGGGACTTCTGGTTTCGGGGTCTCAGTCCACGAGACTCTCATACTCGCTTTCGGGTTTCGAGGTTTTGGTCCACGAGACTCTCATACTCGCTTTCAGGTTTCGGGGTTTTGGTCCATGAGGATCCAATAGTTAAATCCTCGATGGTTCTTTTGTCTTCGAAAATTTCAGGACTTTGGGACTTCGAGGTTTTGACACTTCGGTTTTCGGGTCTTCGGTACCCGGGAGTTCACGAAGCAGTGACTCCAAGTCTCTTGTCGCTTCAATCCCCGACTTCCGAAATTTCTATTTCCTTACCCTCCGGGCCCACAGTACAGTTGTCGCTCTTAACCACGGTGGCACGCGGCACATTCAGGAGGGTCCATGTCACCCTCGGTGACGTCATCGTGTCCCACCATTCTCACTTGTCTTCTCGAATCACTGGCACGTGGTGCACACCCCTGTGTCCACGTCCATTCCAAGGAAATCCAACGGTTAGACTTCTCTCAGATATACAGCGTAGATCTTTTCGACGTTTCGGGGTTTCAGACATCGGGAGTTCGTGCATCCACACATCTCGAACTTCCGTTTGCCGAAATTTTGAAATTACTGTCTACTCTTCCACTTGATCCAATGGTCACTTACGATCTACGGTGTAGATTGTTTCGGGATTTCACGTATCGCGATTTCTGCGTTCCTGTGCAACTCTCAAGGGTTTTTAAACCCTGCGCATGTTCTCCAGATCTGACGGTCGTAAGAGTTCTCCTTTCCTCTCGAACAGATCCTACGGCGCCAACACCCCATGCGTTGAACTCTCTCTCTCTCCCGGTGGCCATAGGCCACCTCGGCTGCAGTTTCATAACACCGCTACACCTCCTGAGCTTGGTAACACGGTCAAGTAACTCCTTGACACTCAGGAGCATTCAAAGTCCAAAATTGGTCCTCCAGATACAATTTCTCCTTAAACCTTCGGTCCAAAGACCACTCAACTGGCCCATCTAGGCTCAGCGTCGAAACCTTGGCTCTGATACCATTCTGTAACGCTCCCCTGGCCGTCATCCAACCCACTGGCCAGGCAGACGCTACTTTGCGGAACAACATCATTTTATGCTTAATTAATAACATGCATTTAAAACAGGTTAAACACATTTAAACTCAGAGTCAACACAAAATTACTGTTGACATAAATAATCCATGGAATTAACATTAATTCATATACACAACAGAATGCATGATAAATATAAATACACAGACATGCAAAAATCATAATTAAAACATCGTCTGGTACTTATCTTTGAAATGGTGGTAATTCCACCAACCACATGCAGGCCTTCCACAAACCTCCCAACCTTAGACCACATTGCTCATCAAGCTCAACAGTGGATCACCCCCGAGCTGGGAATAAGCTCCACTCCAAGGCAAGGAATCCTAAGCTAGGCTGAGGTTATAGGGAAAACAACACAGAACAACTAGAAGGATTCTTCCCAGGATGCCATCTTACGCCCACTACTCCCGGGCTCTCATTCCCCACATGCCTGTTCTGCCCGGGAGTATACACCTTCACAAGCACAGTCCATCAATGCTACACCTCCCTCTCTAGGTCTCGGCAAAAGTCTGGATCAGGAAGTCTTAGAGACCGAAGTTGGTGCTGGACACTCTCTAGAAGAAACCACTTCCCAACAAACTCTCTCACCTGGAAAGAGTTTCTCACAGGCCTGACAACCTACCTCTTCCAACAACAATCACCTCCCTCACCTAGAGAGAGGTTACACACAGGCTTGGCATGGACTTACATTGGCCAGCAAGCCACGCACAGTCCAACACTGCATGGCCACAACAAACAATTGGGAAAATAGACACGGGCTTCCCAAACAGGCTCCGCAATCACGGGATAAACTCACGGTTTTGGTTTCGGGATTGCACCAAGGGTACAGAGATTCCACGCACAGGCTCAAACTGTTCAGACAGAGGATGTACCGGCTATCTCAGAAATCAACACAGGCTTTTCAGCTTTCAGGGATGCACTAGGGTATTCTTGCAAAGGTCAGACCATTCATGTTCAGACGGTCGGGTAGAATGGAGGAGGAACCCCCAACATGGCTCATCTCAGCCATTTTATTTTTTTGCGCCTGGGTTGACACTTGTCACCCATGCAACGACATGCGTTCCTTCCATTTGAAAGTTGCTTGTCCTTCCAAAAAGAACTTAGGATAAAACATATTATTCACATGTCTTTTGGAATAATATTAAAATATTATTCCCTAAGGACTTAAGCCCTTGGGCTCAACACTTAGTCCCTTTTCCCACCTTCCAGCTCCTAATCCCTTGTCCACTCCGTGGAAGCTTAGTCCCCCATCACTCATTCATCATGGTCGGTCTGTACGTGGCGGTGTTTATATTTTTATTAATAATGTGCATAGATACATGTACAAAATCAGGCTCTTGGCATTCAACACTTAGGCTCTCTAGCCTAATAATCACATAAGCCCACCAACTTATATAAACTTGGCTCATAGCCTATAAGACATTTTTACAACTCATTTCGTAAACAAGATTTACAACTGGGCTCGGCCTTGGGGTGTAACACCCTGTTTCCCCCAGTCTGTAAAAATAACTATATTGGCCAAGAATTATGGCAAATTCCAAGATGTGAATGTGTGATTTGACGGACCCTGAATAAAGGGTTGATGAATGTAAATGATGTGTGAATATATGTTGCACGACTGCTGGGAGGGGGATGTGCTGAAAAAGAGACCACGATGGCTGATGAAAGGTTGTGGAAGGCACCTGGAGTGGTGGCGTTAACTTCCACCGAACCAATACCGTATTGGTCTTTACTAGCTCAAAGACCAAAGCTGCTCTTTAGCCCTGGAGTGAATTACTCACCAAGATGGTAGGTGGGGAGGCTCCTCATGAGTTAATGAGGGGATGGGGGTGAACCGCCCATCCGTAGAAGCCCTTAGACCTGACCACTGCGGGGGAATTCGTGCCACACGCGACCTTGCAAGACAAAAGCAAGAAAAGAAGTGTGGGGAGAGGGAGAGCACACAACAGGAATCACAGAAGGAGAACCAAAGGAACTCCGAAAAATACAGCGAGTCTTGAGCAGAGGAGAAGGAGAGTAACCTTCGTCCTTGACTTTCGATGAGTGGGAAGTAGGAGACTGAGTCTCAAAGCCTCGTGGTCTAGCTCGGGGGTGGCTAGTGGTAAATCTGTTGGGAGTCGCTGAGCCTACGCTTGGGTGGAAACGAGAACCCCTCTCAACAGTCGTGCCATACTTGGTGTCCTTTCTGATAAATTTTTACATCTCACATCTTGAATTAAATATAATGAATGCATGCTCATGTTTGTACACTTATAAATGATTGATTTCTGTATAGAAGTGTTTGTCTGGTGTTTCGATCAGCAACAATGAATGCGTGCTTATACTTATATGACTATAATCGATTTACGTATAGAATGTATAAGTTTAGATTCAAGCTCGTTCCCTAGAGAGTTGTCCCACGTACACGACCCATGATATGCCCTGGTTTGTTTTCCCGAAGGCACCTCCTTCGGGGAAGCTCCATCATATTCTAGAGCCGGAGTGAGTTTCTGGAAGGGACTACCATTTTTAAGTAAATATTTAACCTTACCTCACCCCTGTTACAGAGTTCATAGCTCGATAATCTAAGAAGACCTTTTAGTCAGGTCAACCAGCCTGGTGATAATTACCCAAGAATCCGTTGAAGGATTTTATGGCTTAAGTTTGGAAACCTTGCACCAGAAAGAATGGTTCCCTCAGATGTTGGTGTTTCAACAACCGAGAAACCCAAGGGTAAGTTTCCTTGTACTCGCCAGACGCGAAATCCCGATATGTGGAACCCCGAAATAGTCTAGCGTGGATAAGTTTTGGTGTTTCAGTGTTTCGGCAACCGGGAAACCCAAGGGTAAGTTTCTTTATGTACTCGCTAGACACGAAATCCCGATATGTGGAACCCCGAAATAGTCTAGCGTGGATAAGTTTTGGTGTTTCGGCAACCGGGAAACCCAAGGGTAACTTTCCTTGTACTTGCCAGCGCGAAATCCCGATATGTAGAACCCTGAAATAGTCTAACATGGATAAGTTTTGGTGTTTCGGCCACCGGGAAACCCAAGTGTAAGTTTCCTTGTACTAGCCAGACGCGAAATCCCGATATGTGGAACCCCGAAATAGTCTAGCGTGGATAAGTTTTGATGTTTCAGTGTTTCGACAACCGAGAAACCCAAGGGTAAGTTTCCTTGTACTCGCCAGACGTGAAATATCGATATGTGGAACCCCGAAATAGTCTAGCATGGATAAGTTTCAGTGTTTCGGCGTTTCGGCACCCGGGACTCCCAAGGGTAAGTTTCCTTGTCTTTGCATATCACAAAATCCCGACTTGCGAAACCCCAAAATGAACTTAGCATTAGATATATATATATCGACGTTTCGAAGTTTTGGCTCCCGGGAAACCCAAGTGCGAGACTTCTTATCTTCGCATATAGCGAAATCTCGACTTGCGAAACCCCGAAATGAGCTTAGTAGATATATGGGTTTCGGTGTTGCGGCACCTGGAAAACCAAAGGGTATGAACCCTCGTCTTCATACATCGCGAAATCCCTATACGCGAAGTCCCGGTAGGTGAAATCCCGAAGCAGCTTGGTATGAATAGGATTTCGGGTTTCGAGGTTTGAAGAATCGAAGAACTCGACTCCCTTGCATTTTGAACTCCCGGTTTCTGAAGTCTCGAAATGCGAAAGACGCCTCTTGGCTTAGCCCGGGGTCACAATCGATGGACACATGGGAGTAAATCCTACGCTTGGTGCGTGAGTTGTACATGACGGATCTTCAACGAAAGAACCAGTGAATTGGTGTGGTGAAGGTCCCGATTGGAAGACCTAGCCTACGCTAGAACCTCGTAGTAATTCGGGAACTCTGTCCCTCGAAGAAGAGGAGAAAAAGCCGTAAAAATCTTAGTTCCCGTAGTGGGTATGTTACATGGGGACATTACAAAAATATTCCTTCTACTTTTTCTTTTCTCCACTATCATCTTTCATTTTGATCTTGTCAAAGGCAGTTACATTACCCTCAATATCTACTGCACCATGTTACTTATCATCCAAAGTTGTAGACCTCCTTTCTCTCAATATCATAGCAAAGTCAGGCTCACAGGTAGATGCATATAAGTAACTTTTGTGGTAGCTTGAGAAGGTCTGATGTCTAGAGGAATTTTTTTATACATTTTATTGAACCTTTTGTTGAAATCCAGAACGACTTCACCATTCTTCTTATTCAGTGATGCAAACTCAGTCAGATAATATTGATGATCTTTTTTGTCCCCACTGGTTGATAAAGGTGGTGTGTAAAGTTTCCCATGAGTCGATAAATTTTGTAGGCAAGTTTTTGAACCACTTCCTAGCATCTCCCTCCAAATTAATTTGAATCAATATTCTAAGGTATACATCTTCATGCTCTACAACCAAATTGTCAATACAATCTTTAAAATCGACAATATTATCTGCAACTGAAATTTCATTCTCTCCATAAAATTTGGGCAACAACTTAAGATAGTTCTTAAGCATATCAAGTAAATTAGCAAGAATTCTAAGGGCCCCACATTTAGTAGCTACCCACGGGTTACCTCTTAGAGGAGGTGGTAGAGGAGGGTTTACATTAACTATTAGTTGCTAAAATATCAAGAATTTGTCTTTTGGTGATATTGATTTGCAAAATGGAGGAGACATGGGAGTATTAGAGATTACATTCCCTTTCTTGGTAAAGGCTAAACCAAAGCATGTTAAATCAACTAAAGGCCCAAGAGTATTCACAAATGGTTCAATTGGAACTTTTTAAGGGGTAACAAAAGATGGCTAGTTTGCAAAATAATCATAATTTGGAATATATATTTCTTCAAGAACAAGAGTACATGTTGGTGAAAAACTTGTCTTTCGATGTTTATTTCTTTCAGCGAGATTTGAGTAAATGGGTGTATCTTCTAGATTTAGATAAGACCTAGTGTGTCTTCTTCTTTCTTCCAAGTTGTTCTCTGTGGAGTTGTTAGGTGAAACTTCTTCCTAATTTTCCTTGAATAGAACTTTATAGCCAATACTTCTGCACTTGTTCACTACCACGAATCATAATATAATAATTGTCATTTCCTAGGGTAGAAACTTCATAGCTTCATTCCTCGACAACAATTCCAAATTAGATGTTACTCCTTGAGATGTTCCTGGCTAGGGAACAATGATAAGGCACCCTTTAAAGGCTTTGAAGCCTCCTTGCTTTAAGATAATCTGAAAGAGTTTAGTAGCAAGAGGGGGTAACCATTGATCTTAATGATATTATTTTAAACCTTATTATTGATTGGATTTAAAATGTAATAATGAGAATGAACTAATTGGATGAAATAAGAGTGAAGTACATAGTTCTTTCGGTTTCCATGGGCATCTTTATTCTATTTAGCAAACATGAAAATACAAATAATGGAAGATACATAAGACTTGTTCAAAGATAATATTAACTTGAAATATTAGCAAATAACGTTGAAGTAATAACATACATATAATCAATGTCATGAGGGGAGCCAGCCTTAAGACACCAATTAATCATAAAATGAAAGCACACTGACATTATTAAATGATCCCAATAGATCAAAGTCACTCACGGAATCGTAAACAAACTAAAGAGCTTTAAGCATAAAACCTATCACATAAGTAATGAAGTAATAAATACTAATACCACACAGATATGTTCAAGCTATATTTATACATAAAAGTTGCTTGAAAGAAATTACAAGATTTTTTCATGGCATAACACAAAAAGATATTAATTATCTATCGATATATGCATATATTGTGTCAAACTTCAAGTAATTTGTTCTAGTCACATAAATAAATAAAGATCAAGTCCCATACTTCTTTAACATTTAATTGTAAATAAACAAAGTTTGTTATATAATTGTTTAATAGCTAAAGAGAAAGTTTTGATAAAACATGAGAAGTTCATACAAAAAACTGAAGATGTATAGACTAATAAAATAGATGAACGAATCCTCAAGAAACTTACTAAAATTGTGTCCTAGCTCTACTACAAATGTTAAATAAAAACAATAATTCTCTATGGATTAAAACATAAGAAATTGAAAGTAGTCAACCCTTCTCCGTAAAAAAATGTTAATCCCCTATAAGTCCTTCCTTTTTGGCTATATAGCTTTTCAATTATATTTGTTTCTTGATTTTCCAACTGCTAATCCAAAAAATAAACAACACGAAGGTTGTGAAGAAGTCGAGCCCGAGAAATAATCAATTTATGTTAATGTCAGAAATATAAGAGCATTGTACCAATTGTTCATCTATCCAACATTATTTTTCTTCCTTGCTTTTTTCCCCCTAACGACGTGGCTTCTTTTGGGTTCAATGATGATACAACTTCTCCAACAAGTGACATTGAATTTTTAGACCTAAATCGAGCTAATTTTCTCCAAGTTCCACCCACAGGGAAAGAAAACTCACACATTTTCTGGTGAGCAATATCCAATTCAACATACACGTTGAAGCATATCAAAGGCTATGCTTTATATAGATTTTTAATACCCACCAATATACTAAAATTATAGAGAATTTCATTGTTAGGATATTTAGACACTTAAGAGTTAGTTAAGATCATCTTGATCTAATGTGTCGCTAGGTTAAAGTGTGTTCCTTTAGTATGCATTAGTATGTATTTGTAATTCGATGGTCATGATATATTCCTGACATAGAGTGATCTGATGGCTCATATTCTCCTCAATCTTAACGACTACATTAATCCCTGGCTTAACACTTGATTGGTCCATGATCTCTATTTAAAGATCATGGAGGGTCATTTTCTTATGATCGATTGTGAGAAACTCTCTATAATATATTTTCTTTTGCATTAATAAATTGTCTCAAGTGGTTGCATTGGATAGAGTCATGGATGTTTCCCCACATGGGTTTTACCATGTAAAAACATCGGTGTGTTGATCTTTGATCTAGTTGTGTGAGTGGTTACTAAAGGTACTCATCCTCTGTTGGAATATGTGTGTTGTCGAACATGGTATTAGAGTGCAGTTGAAGACTCACTCCCATTGTAGATCGAGATCTTGAAGTCGTGTTGCCGCATCTATGGTTTCTACTGTATCCGTACAGTTATGGGTCAAGAGGACTATTCCATTGCATCTAGAGCACTCATTTCAATTAGGAATGCTTTTCGTTTCACTCGAAAATGTTTTTGTTTGTCCAAGATTGGTCATTTTATTTAGATACAGAAGTGTAAAGTATGAATACGCCCTTTTTAAATTTTTATAGAGAAAATATTTCATTTTTTTTAGTTGCTACTCTTTCTGATTTGAGTATGCTCTTTGCCCTGCACTCTATGCGATCTTGACAAATTAGAAATAGAATGGAAAACATTTTCTTGACTCTGTATACTCTTTGTCGTGCGCTATGTGTGATCTCAGCAAATCAAAAACTGAGAGAAAACTTGCATTTTCTGAGTAAGCTAACTGAGATCTAACCTTTGTTGTTGTTAAGAATAAAAAAAAATTGTGTGTGAATGCATGAAAATAATATTTTTTTGAGTATGCACTTCAAGGTCGTCTTCCACAATAACAACAACACCTCTCATCCTCCTTCTTAATATTATAATGTGTTTTACACTAGCCCACTTGGTTAAAAGTCGTTTTACTTAGTAAGAGGTCTTGAGTTCAAGTATTTATTTTTGCTACTTTTTTATACCGTTCATGCATTCTTTGTAAAGTGTATTTTACTTAAATAATAAAAGTGAATCACTATAAAATAGCTTTAATATTTTTTTTAGTTACTTTCATTGTAAAATCTATTTCAGTTAAATAATAAGAGTGAATCACTATAAAGTAGCTTTAATATTTTTTTTAGTTACTTTCACTGTAAAATCTATTTCAGTTAAATAATAAAAGTGAATCACTATAAAGTAGCTTTAATATTTTTTTATTTTTTTTAAGTTACTTTTTACATGCAACTTTAATTTACAAAGTAATTTCACTGTAAAAGTGATTCTCACTTATTATATAAAAGTGGGTCATTTCATAAGTAACTTATTTAAAAGTGAGCTTATAGAAAAAGTTAGATAAGGAAGAGTATCACCACGTGGCTCTTTAGTTCTCAAATATGCATTTTTTTCAAAAGCGTATGAATTTCACATTCGAAGTTCATTTTCAGTGTCATTTTTTTTCAATAGCCTATTTTTTCGAGAGTTTTCCATCCATGCCATCAATTTCAACCTTTAAATCCACAATCTCTACAAATTTAATATGGCTTCTCCTAGTGATATTTTGTTTACCAATACCACCTACTTCCCACGAAAATCCCATATGGAGCATGTATTAAGAAGTAAAGTATTGTACCAGATTACCTTGGGAAAATAACAAGAACCCACTGATGATGAAAATAAAGTCAGATGAACTAATAAGAGTGATGAAGCAGGCAGACTAATCAGAATGTCCATCT
>JASDQU010197461.1:0-14915 GCA_032191745.1 Picea mariana | reverse complement strand
GTATTGTTGGATATTCCATCATGGATTTATCCACTACCTTATTCAGACACATATGTTGATTTAATATCCTTGGAGATTTTTACCCACAAAATTATATTCCAAGGATCTAAATCCTAAGTTAGTTTGTGCACCCTAGAAAAATAAAATTGATACTAATCAATTTTAAATTATCAGTGTTACTTTTAGTGGCCTTGCTTACTCAAAAAGGTGTGGTCGTGAAACTAATGATGTTATGACTCAGCAAGTAAAATAAATGAATACGAATACAATGAAAAGTCCTAACTTCAATTCCCAATAAATGATATGCTTTTCAAAATGCAATTCTCAATTTAGTTTTTCAATTCCAAATAAGATGCAATCTTTCTTCACGTGTACTAAGATCAATTATAAGGACTCAAAAGATCAAATGCCAACAATGTAAAATGCCTAATATTTTTTTATTTTCAAAATAAAAGAATGAAAATGCAAGGACTGAACAACAGCTTGATATAAAAACTATATTGTATGTAAACAGAGACAAACCAAGTAGGATATCAAGAATAAAACACCCAGCCCAATATTCAAGGACAACCAAATGAAAAGGATGATGAGAAAGGCACCGCCAAAAAATTCAACCAAAGAAAGGTTTCTTATCATTCCACAGACACTTAATAGTCATAACAGAGACCCAAGAAGCCTCATCAACCATCAAAATTTACCCAACAATCATCAAACCCAACAACCAAGAAACAAAGGTTGATGTACGTGACTATTCAGGCGAAAAGCACGTATATACACCTCTTACAAAAGGACAACACACGTATGTACATGATTGTCAGGTAAAAACCCACGTATATGTGTCAAAACACAGGCAGGATAAGGAGAAGGCTAAGAAACTCAGACTCGGAATGAACAGAGGTTGTTAAGCAATCATACGACAAGAAACTCAATATAAACGAGAGAAATCTAAGGAGAAAAAAACTCCAAACCCTGAAAATAATATTATATCCCTAGTATGGTCGCCAATTCTATTACGAGGAAAATCTCTCTATGGATAGGGGTAAACCACAACAGACAAAAATGACTACAGAAATCAACTCTAATCTCAGGTATGTTATATAAACAAATATGCTAGCAAGACAAGATAAAAGGCCTACCTCGTCCAAACATTCGATGAAGTCCACTGTTGAGCACTTGACTCAAATCAATACACCTGCAACTTGTCCTCAACAACTAAGAAACACAAGCATATGTTGATAATATATAATGTTATCACATTCAATATCATAATACATCAACAACACTCATAACAAATACGCCCATGGAATAACAATTCAAATATTTGCAAGATATTAATTGGATGAGAAAAGAGTATTTCTATTAAAATGTAATCAACAGAAGTGAATGAATTACAAACTTCTTTGTCGGCATGGTTTGGAATCGAGAAACTAAGTCCCTTCCAGTTGGGCCTCCACCACTTCAATCCTCCACCAAAGGTAAGATCATATAAGAGAGACAATGATGTTCTCAATCAAGTAGGGAAGAGCTTGGGGGTTGAACAATGTGTTCATACTTAAAAGGACAAAGGGATGCAGACTTAATATGAAGTGAATAATTTCTCCAGAACTTTTCTCTCAAAGTTGAATTCTTCTCCTCTTTTCCATAGCTCGGATTTGGCCTTCAAGTGGAACTAAAGGGTTGATTCAGAACATTTCCAGTATATGGAAGGTCAAGGATCATGGATCTTGTGACGTGACATGGAAACCTGACACCATTTTTTAATTTTAGGCACAAAAAATGATGTACGTGGGTTGTAATGGTGCAACCTGCGTATACGCATGTTGTACAATAGGTAGGGCACATATATGTGGAAAAATAATGTTTTTAGCTCTGGGATTTGCAAAAAGGGAGTTAAATTCTACATAGGGAAATGGAAAAAGGCCTTATGTGCAAGTTTTCATAGGGTGAGGAAAATATTTCTATAACAACGTAAGGAAGGATTCAAAATACATGTTTATATACTACTTTACTGGTACTAGAGAGTCCATGGGAAGACATAAGCTTGGATTTCATTTTGGGACTACCCAAGACATAGAAAGGTCAGGATTTAGTATTGATTGTAGTGGATGGATTTTCTGAAATGTCCACACTTCATACCGTGCAAGAATACCAATAATGCTCCTCATGTGATTATGTTGTTTTCCAAGGAGGTTGTGAGGTTCTGTGGGCTTCCTAAGAGTATCACTTTGGATAGAGCTAGATTCCTTGGAAATTTTTGGAGAACTATTTGGAAGAAGATGGGTTCAAAGTTCTAGTATAGCTTAGTATATCATCCCTAGACATATGTTCAAACAAAAGTGGTTAACCAAAGTCATGGAAATATATTGAGAAGTTGGATTGGGAAGAAACGAAGTCAATGGGATTTATCCTTAGCTCAATTTGAATTTACATACACAAATTTAACGAATAGATCCATTGGTAGAACTTCATTTTAGGTGGTTTAATGAAGGTATATGAAGGGTGTTTTGGAATTTCTTAAGTTTCCATAAATAGGTAATACAAGGAGCACTGACGTAGACAATTTTGCTAAGAGCATGTAGGAAATTCATGAACAACTTCGAAAGGAGTTGCAGCAGAGTAATGATAGCTACAAGAAGAAGGAATATTTGTGAAGGAGAGTGAAGGTTTTTGAAGAAGGTGAAATGGTAATGCCACATATAAGGAAAGACAAATTATCTAGAGGATCATACAACAAACTCAAGTACAAGAAGATGGTCCATGTAAGATTCTAAAGAAGATTTTTTTTAATGCCTACAAGTTGGATTTGTTGGAAACTTTTAATATTTATCCTATATTTAATATTGTTGACCTATATGATTTTAATGATCGAGATGAGGAGTATGAGGTAGGAACCATGGGAAAATGATAAGAATAGCTACCAATTAATCAAGTTGAAGAGGTGAATGAAATATTGACAAAGAGAGTCAGTATTTATACTCAAGGTAGAGATTATTTGAGTCTTAATAAAATGGAAGAAAAAACGTTTTGAGGATGCATCATGGAATTTCAAAGAGTAGTTGAGTCACCTTCAATGATATTCATCACTTAAAGAGTCCATGGTTTAGTTCACATGAGCAATATGCTTATGATTTCTTACCAAGGGTATATGATGCAAAATCATTTGGCCTTGAGTAATCAACATCAACCAAAAATATATTATTTCCACTTCACTTAATTTCTAAGTTAGCTACTTGGAAATTTGAGATTATGGGCTAGTGTACGAAGTTCCTATGGAAGGGTTAGCTGCTACAAGTCAATAAAGTTCATTTTTCCCTTCATTAAGGAAGACTCGCTCACTGCTACCAAATAGAATTTGATGGAAATCATAACCATCAAAGGAATTTTGACTCTTGCTCAAATTGGGGATACAAAGAGACAATGTTAATGAATTTGAATTGCAACACAAACTAATTGACTTCCAGTAGAACTAAACAATTATAGGAGGATTTTTAAATAGGATCAATTGAATTGAAGAGAGGTTCAACTCCTTTGATCTGCATAAGAGAATGTTGGGTTGTGGAAAAGGTACAAATATCCTCCTCCTTATTCCCATAGTTCATGATATGATCTTGATTGACTTTTCTATTAATTAGGGATAAATAGGGTAGAAAATGATTAATATGTCTTCTAGCGATATTATTGAGTTATATTAAATGAATTCTAAAATACGATTGGAATTGTTTGATTTTTTTACAGGAATGGATAAATATTTTCAAACCCAAGATAGCACAGGAGATATTGAAGATGCACAAGCTATTGGAGGTTGAGGACTTTTGGCGCAAAGCAGTTTTGGAGATGATTGATTTTCTATCTTGTAACTTTATAATAGTAAAGAAATCCTGAGGATCTCTCGATCCTCAGGATGGATTAATTTACCCATATTATTGTAATATATAGAGGGTAATGGATCTTAAAAGGATAATCGAAGAATTGTATCCAAGTATGCAGAACTCAGAATTGTTCTGCGCGGGCAGTTTTTGTAGATGTTATACCAGTTATGGAATCAATAAAATCTTTGAACGTTTTCACCATTTCCACATACTGAGTTTCTTGTAGCAGTGCTTCTGAGGACCAAGGGCCCAGTATGAAGGAGTTACTGTCTCAATCTGTAATTGTATCAGTTTGATTTTTGTTCTGTGATTCAAATCTCTTTCACAGAAGTGTGTAATGATTTTATGTTGTTTGTGTACAGAAGATAGATGTTTCCCTTGAGTATTAATGCTTTATGTTTCAACTTCCATTACTGAAGTTTACTTCTTGGTAGTTCCTCACATTTTCATACGCATTGTTCCTTTTTACTTAGATTCACAATTGTTGTTCCTTTCAATTAAGTTACATTTGTTGTTCCTTTCAATTAAGTTACATTTGTTGTTCCTTTCAGTTAAGTTACAATTGTTGTCCCTTTCGATTAGATTACAAATTTTGTTTCCTTCCACAGATAGAGTGATTAGCTATTTCCTTTCCAACAATTTGATTAATAGTTGATAGTTGATTCTGCAAGTCTTTACTTAGATTCAATTACTGCTTCTTAGTTAAACAAATTCAACAGATTAGTTAATTCATTTTCATTCGCAGCATGTTAGTAATCAAATTTCAATTTTGTTAGGTAAGATTTTAGTCTTAGAATCTTTAATGAACATTTGAGGAACTTGATTGTTGATAAAATCATAT
The DNA here is from genome assembly GCA_032191745.1 of Picea mariana. NCBI lineage: Eukaryota > Viridiplantae > Streptophyta > Pinopsida > Pinales > Pinaceae > Picea > Picea mariana. The sequence goes on along the minus strand of JASDQU010197461.1, from coordinate 10,205 downwards.
TTTCTTTAACTACACAATTTTAACCTCTATGAGCTATCTGCATAGACTTTGTTGATATTCTTGAGATAAAAGACGAATCCTCGGGTTGATAAATTAATGGAAAACTAAGGTTGTTTTTAGGACATCTTTAGAGCCCAACATTTTGGCGTCGTGGTCAGGGAGAGTGTCAAAGGTATCATAAGTTGTGTCTCTGGAGGACGAGGTATTGAAGATGGGAGGTAAGAACCTACGCAGGCAATAAGTAAGTTTCTTATGCCAACGCTTACCTCCAGTTGATACTTAGAGGTTATATAGGTGTTTTTTTTGAATTTTTGTGTGAAGTGTGTATGACTAAGAAGAAAGATTCTGAAAAACCAAAACCCCCACCAAAAACTACCAAAGCCCAGGGCTCGGTGCTCCCTAGGAGAATCACTTTCATAGACGACATCATCCGAAAAGTTGTATCTCAAGCTTCGGTTGGACCTAGGAAAGGATATACCTGAATCCCTCAGGTAGCGGTTTCACCAACTGCATCCCACGTTGAGATTCACAGCAAAACTGAAGGGACTGAGCAAAGCTTTCAAAGCACAGATCTCCCACCCCTCAACCCTTTATAAGAGGGAAATTCTCATAATCTAGAGGAAGGAGAAGGAGAAACCAGCAAGGTTACCAAGGCAGACCCATCACCACCCCCTGATCCTGAATCTCCTGTGAAAGAAGAAGGCATACCCGAAATCCTAGATAGAGGGAGTGCAATCAAATCCCCTAGAGGATCAAATAATCAACCACCTCGAATAGAACACTCAGATCAATAAATTACTGAAGATTTTTGGCACATTTTCGATAAAATGGCACAACCAAATCAACAATGACCCCAGACCTCCATGTTGGAATATCTGATATTTGATCCAATCTCCAATGCCCCCATGAAATAAATCCCCCTACAAAACTTGCCTACCTTCCATGGATTGATCTCAGAAAACTCGGATGCATTCTTATTCGAATTTGATGTCCTATGTAGAGGGTATGATTGCACCTTTGAACCCCAAAAATTAAAATTGTTCCCCTCCACTTTGATTGGGAGGTGGAACCATTAACTCATGGGATGAGATGAAACATGCCTTCTTGACAAAATACCAGGATTATTGTAGAACCAGAGACCTAAAAGATGAGATCTTTCAAATGACTGCAAAAGAAAATGAATCATTAGAAGAATATGTTAAGAGATTTCAATATAACTTACAAAGGTCTCCTTATGGTACATTACCAAGTGAAGTACTTAAAGAAACTCTGATTAAAGGTATGAAGGATGAATGGGTAGATACATTAAATTTAATGGGGAAAGGAGATATCTATCAAGAGACTTATGATAACATTATCCAATTGTGCATCAGGTGCTCACGTGGAAGTTCACAGACTAGATCATCAATGCGGGCTCCTCTCATCAGAAATAGTAACATCACCAACGAGGGTGTCACTCGAGCGGAAGTTGGTAATCTCCTATAAAATTTCAAAACTGACATTTTGAGCACTTTGACTACACAATAGGATGTATTCCAGGCCAAACAGAAAAAAGCAGAAGCAAAATAGACTTTGGCCATATTTTGCCACAAATGCAGAAAAAAACATGGTCCAAGGGAATCTCCTTTGGATGTGGTTTGGGTTTGCACTATTTGCGTCAAGGATCATGAAACGGAGAAATTCCCATCACTCCCTGGACTGAAATTTGTCTTTAGAGAAGAAAAAAAGGAAACATAACCATTATATATGATGGCTCAATGTCGTCAATGGCAGACTCGGCCTCCAAATACACTAAAGGACCCCTCCTCTTTCTTTTCTGGACAGTATAATCAACAGTAAAATTCTAGTAATGCATGGTAAGGCTAGTCGTTTACTAATAAGAACTCGCATCCCCAACAATACCCACCTGCAAATCCCACTTGGACGAACCAACCCACTGCAAATCCTATCTGGCAGAATCAACCAATTGTAAACTCCACCTGGCCTAACTCACAATACCCCACCTCATCCTGGAAAAAATCAAATAGCAACCCATACCCTTCGCAATGGCCCAACATGACTGCCCAAAACCCAAATTGGAACCAGAATTGACAGCACCCCATGGGGATAAACAATCAACCTATGGGGACGGCCCCTCAAACCCAACCTACATTGCAAGCTCCACTCCAACTGCCCCAAAACCCTCAATCATAATTGCGCCCTCAATTACCATCCCAACCCCACCCAAATCCTAATAATAGACCAGCTCATCTCATCGAGATTATGGAGAATGGGGAAGGGGAAACCAACTCGGTATGTTGCAATGAACTCTGGTTGAGATCGAGGCATATAATCTCTTCTGAAGAAAGTAACATTTTCCAAGAGCAGGAGAATGAAAATAACAAACAACCAATAATAACACCCTCGACTATGGTAATAACATAAGAAATAGAGCAGGGGGGAAACACAGTCGAGTCACAGGATCCTAATAAGGATGCAACTCCTTCCCCTCCATTCCTTGAAAGATTGATGATAGAAAAACCTGTCGTGTATCCTAACTTTGACATTGTAGGGGAACTCAAGAATTTATATGTCAAGATCCCACTCCTACAGGCTCTTCAAGACATTCCAATTTATGCAAAGACAATCAAGGAACTATGTGGGAGGAATCCTGTTCAGAAAATTAAAGATTCATCATCAACAGTTCGCATGGTAGGATCCTTGTTTGATCTAATTCTAGGTAGACACGAACCATTCAAATATGCAGATCCATGGAACCCCATAGTTACAGTTCAGATCCAGGGTTGTTCTTTTCCAAATAAACTAGTTGATTGGGGGGCGGCCATCAATATCCTGACTATGGAAACTTGCAACACCCTGGGTTTTGACTCCTTCTAACCTACCCCAATTATGTTACAATTGGTTGATCGATCAGTGGTTAGACCAGTCGGCACACTACATGAAATAGAAATCTCAGTCGACTCTTGGGAATATCCGGCAGATTTCCTCATCGTCAACCCAAGAAGTGAACTCGAAGGGCATCCATTGATATTGGGCAGGCCATGGCTTGCAACAACAAATGTGTAGATAGGATGTCGAATGATTAATATGACAATTTCTATAGGAGGTGTCACAAAAAATCTCATCTTATATCCTCCAGCCAAGCCAAGCCCGACTTTTGTGTATCCACAATTTCCACCACCATGATATCTAGAAAAGGATCTACAAGCCCCTCTCATGCTGGAAGAATCTCTCATACTTAAGAACCAATTATAGGATGATGTAATCAGTGGGTTTATTAACATCCCAGCCATCGTGGGTAACCCAACATGCCAGATGCTCAAATTTGTTCTAGACTGTGAAGCACAAGGAGACTCATTGGAAGATTTAATGGAACAACAAATCCTGACTACCTTCGTTCATAACAGCAAATCCGTTGAGATTGCATGAGGGAAGTCTCTAAACATTAATGCCAATTTAGATGAGAAACAACAACAAAAATTGATTCAAGTCCTTTCTAAATATCAACAAGCTTTTTCCTGGGAATATTCTGACATGAAAGGTATTGATCTGCAACTCTATACTCACCATATTTATATTGAGAAAGATGCTCGACCTATCTGACAGTCGCAGAGAATATTGAATCCCCACCTCAGGGATATTGTTAAAGAAGAATTACAAAATTTGTTGGATGTAGATTTTATATATCCTATCTCAAATAGTCGGTGGGTTTCCCCATTAGTGATCGTCCCCAAGAAAAATGGAAAATGGAGAATCTGTGTAGACTACAGGGAACTTAACAAAGCCACTCAAAAGGACCACTTCCCCTTACCTTTCATTGATCAGGTCCTGGATACTTTGGCAGGGAAGAAATTATTTTCTTTCCTAGATGGCTTTAGTGGCTACAATCAGATCCTGATTGCCCCAGAAGATCAAGATAAAACTACATTTACATTCCCTTGGGGTACCTTTGCATACAGAGTATTTCCCTTTGGACTATGTAACACTCTAGACACATTCCAAAGGGCCATCCTGAACATATTCAGTGATCTGATTAGTGAAGGGCTTGAAGTTTACATGGATGATTTCACTCCTTATGGCGACGACTTCGATCAAGCATTGAATAATCTGGAGAAGGTACTAGAACGGTGCATTGCTACCAGGTTATGTTTAAGCCATGAAAAATGTCACATGATGATGATGGAAGATGTGGTACTAGGGAATTATATTTATGCAGATGGAATTAGAGTAGATCGAGCAAAAATAGAGTTAATCCTTAATCTACCTACACCACACACACAAACTGAGGTACGTAGTTTTCTTGGTGCTTCAGGATACTATCGCAGATTTATGGAAAATTTTTCAAGAACCGCTGCACCTTTACATGCTTTGACTGGTAATGTGGAGTTTCAGTGGTCTGACAAGTGTGATGTGGAATTTGTAGGACTCAAGAAGTTGATCTCTATAGCACCGGTATTAAGGGGACCAAATTGGAAAATACCATTTCACATCTCCACCGATGCATCAGATATTGCCATAGGCGCTTTCCTTGGACAAGAAAAAGACAAGAAACCCTACTCTATTTATTTTATCAGCAAGAATCTTACTCCAGTTGAATCTAATTATACAGTAACAAAAAAAGAATTTTTAGCTTCTATACATGCCATCAATAAATTTTGTCATTATATAACAGGCTATCCAGTCATTCTATGCTATTAAATATCTAGCTAATAAACCCATTACTAATGGACGGGTCACTCTGTGGTTATTGCTATTGCATGAATTTGACATCACCATCAAATATCGACCCGGAAGAGAAAATCTTGTTGTAGACTTCATGTCCCACATACCCAAAACAGCTGACTCCTTGATAGTTGAATATCAATTTCTAGATGAGCATCTGTTTATCGTCACTACAAAGCCACCTTGGTACACTGATGTGGCAAATTATCTGGCAGCAGGGAAATTACTGGCACATCTGTCATCAAGGGAAAGAAAACTGATCGTCCAGTGTAGCGCATGATTCACTTGGATCAGTGAATATTTCTTCCACACAGGAGTTGATCTCTAGATCCACAGATTCGTACGAGATGATGAAATCTACGACATACTGAAGGCGGGACATGACGAGCCTTGTGGTGGGAATTTTGTAGACCGCGGGACTTGACACAAAATTTTACAAATGGGCTACTATTGGCCCTCAATATTCAGAGATGCGATGAAATATGACCAGACCTGCAACAGTTGTCAATGGATGGGAAAGCCAGGTTAGGCTAATGAAATTCCCTTGAAATCACAAGTAGTCGCAGAACCATTTGAGATATGGGCACTAGACTTCATTGGCCCCTTCAATCCGAAGTCAAATCAGAAGGCCTATATTCTAGTTTCAACAGACTACATGACCAAATGGGTAGAGGCAGAAGCCTTACCAAATGCAACAGAAGAAGTAGTCATCAAATTTATTTTCAAATTATTTGTACGGTATGGATTACCCAGGGAAGTAATCAATGATGGGGGGTCACAATTTACATCTCATAAAATCACCACCACCCTGAAAAATTATCATATTAAGCACATACTTACTTCTCCATACCACCCACAGGAAAACGAGCAAGTAGAAAGTGCCAATTGGGCTACTGAGCTCCCAAATGCATTATGGGCTTATCGCACAACATGTTGTAAAACCACTGGCTACTCTCCTTATCACTTAGTATATGGTAAAGAACCCATATTCCCAATCGAATTTGAGATCAGGACCCTAAGGATGGCCCAGGAAATTGGACTGGATCTTATAGAAGCACATAAACAACACCTTCAGCGACTCAACGAGTTGGATGAAGCACGCATGTCTACCTTGGAGCATACAACTGTTATTCGGCAATGGAGAGCGACCTGGCACAACAAACATATCAAGAAGAAATCATTCAATAAAGGTGATTGGGCGCTTCTCTATGATTCCAGATTTCAGGATTTTCCTAGAAAATTACAGACACAGTGGCTGGGACCATATGAAATTAATGAATTCCATGATAATGGAATGGTCACTTTAAGTACCATCGATGGGTCTGGATCTCCATTTCTGGTCAATGGACACTGACTACAACTCTACCATCAACCACCTTTAAAAGAATATTTCTACCAAGAAGTAAGTAAGGACCCTACCGTTCAAATTTTGGATGGCTAGGAAGGCAACCCAGCCACTCCAACTCCATAAATGATGAATTTTGTTGACACCGTACATATTGTATATAGTTTTTTAGATCTAATCGAGTTGTTAGTTTTTATTACTTTTAGTTTTAGGAAATTCACTTGGGAAAATAAGAACTAGGAAAGATGACTATAATGAACACAATTAGCACTCTTTTTTGTTCGTTACTCCTACTTTATCTTATCACACAGACTCTATCTTTCACAGAAAAATGAATATGTCATGTTCCGCAGCAGAAATAGGGCAACTATAATGAACTCATGACATTAACAGACCATCCAAAACTTGATTTTGAAGTAAACTGACCTATGACAATTGAATGAATTTAGTTGATGACTAATCAACCTTAGATTCAACAAAAATATGTTTTCATGGGAGGTTTCCAAATTACCTAATCAGATGGTTAAAAATTTAACAGATGTTGTTCCTTTGTTGCGATTGTTGTTCCTTAAGTGTATTTTTCGTTCATTTGAATGGAACAATTGTCGTTCCCTTCATGCGACTGTTGTTCCTTTGAGTATTGTTGTTGTTCATTTGAATGGAACAACTGGTGTTCCCTTCGCACGACTGTTGTTCCTTTGAGTATCGTTGTTGTTCATTTGAATGGAGAAAATTTCGTTCCCTTCATCACGATTGTCGTTCCTTCCTCTCGAGTCGCACTGTGCATTCTAAAAAGGAACAATTGTTGTTCCTTCTGCATTTTTCTTGTTTTCGTTCCTTTCCTTCATGTTGTTAAAACGTTAGCCATTCCTTTGGGGAACGAATGTCACTAATTAATTTTCACCATCATTATTTCTAATTATCATCGCAATGATTTTTCACTATTTTGTGGACTATCTCTCATACCTTATCAAATTGTTTTTGGATTAATTTCTTCTAAATATCTTAAATCTTGTTCATAATCTGTAACCACCATAATTCGTTTATTTTCCTATATACATACAAATATCCTTGAATGATAATTCGCCTTCATATTATAATAATGAGTCTTAAGCACACTTTACTTGGCATCCTTACACTTCTTTACACCATCCCTTACTCTTAAGGAGTAGATGAGCCTCCCTTAATAGAGCCAAAAAAAAAAATTAATAATAATAATAATAAAATAAAAACAAATAAAGATAAGTAATAAACTTCTCCCACAAAGAATAGGGGGTCTCATCACAATCCAACCTACCATGATCATAGGATAATAACATAAGTGAAATTCCCACTATGGCTACCACACCAGGGCAATGGCCTTTGACATTTCTTTCGTCAAAGGACAAGGGGTTTCATCACGAGCTAGCTTGTTCACTTAAGTTACAATCTAGTGAGTGACATTATAATCATCTGGATACCAAACTATGATAGTGGTCTTTTTGGGAAAAGATGATTCAAATATTTATTAAGGATACGAGCTCATCTATGGGTTAAAAGGAAACCATGTCAAGGCTATGGATGCCTACTGGCAGCAGTGACTCTACCTGTGGTATGGAATTTTACCTTAAAAATACCAAGTTTCTGGGTGTCTCTAGATTTCCTTTACTCAATAATGAGGCTATAATTTCAGTTATATTCAATAAATCGGGAAAAGTAACAACATTATGATATGTGGAATATTTTTAAAATGAACAGATTTAATTTATTCAGCTTATTTTTCCTGAAAATGTTTTGAGCATAGGTAAAAAAAATTGAATTTTCCACGAGAGAGGACTATTGTTTATGATTACCGTTAAATATGTTTTTTTGAAAATTATACATGATTGGTCCCCACCGATGGCGACAGTGTAATTATTACCTCTCACCTGAAATACCCACCATCATTACATTCGCCCACGTTGACGATCAAGGCCGACCTCTACATTAATGAGGGGAGTGGATGCTCGACACGTTTTTCGATAAGATCATAATGATTGTAATAAATGGAAAACCCACATTTTTATACACTTGTTGTTCTCTGGTATTTTCTATTTTTGGTAATATTTCCTCCAATCGAGTCTTACCAAATTTTCAACCACGAACGATAGTCGTTCTCATTCTCTCACAGAAATATGGGTGGTCAAGGTGTGCATCGGGAGCCAACATTACTACAGGTAACTGAGCAAGCAATAGAAATCCTACACCGCCTGGGCTGGATGGAGTACTTCAACTGGTTGCAAGGATATGATACGAACATCATGCTTGAATTCTTTCAGAACTTGCAGGGAGAAATCTCCATGGTTTGAGATATACGAATTCCAGTTACTCCAGAAATCATAGCAGAGGTCACAGGTCTCCCTAACGTAGGCATTCAATGAACAGGAAGATATACAACGCTCAAATAAGTTGTAGAATCTTTCATAGATCCCGGAGAGGAATTGGATAAAAAGGGAAAGGGACTTAACCCCAACACTCTCAGCGAACCATGGAAAGAACTGGCAGGAGTAATTCATAGGGTACATCACCTATGATGGATGATATGATGTGAACCGACCATGCCACCTCAAACTGCTAGCCACACTAAAACAACGGTTAGTAATCAATTTACCATTTTTTCTAAATTCCATGTTACATGAGGTTGCTTTAAGAACATAGAAGGCCAAAGATCCTGTTACTATCATCATCCACCATGGATTAGTTAAACTAATAGTAAATAAGGCCCTGAGTCAAACTCAATTAACCTGGGGTGATAGTATAGAGGCCAATAGACCTCTACAACTGGAACAACCTGAATTACATCATGAAGACCCACCACAGGAAATTGAAGAGATACAGGAAGGGGAGGCCACTGCCCAAATAGAAGTTCCACCTCCTCAACCTGAAGTCGAGGCAGACCCTATCCAAATTACAAAGACTCAGACCTCAATAGCAGAGGCATCAACGAGGAAGAGGAAAAGAGAAATGGCTACTCCTAAAGCCCCCATTGAGAGGAAAAGAAGAAGCAAACGAACAAGACAGCCTGAAGAAATTTAGGAAATGACAGAACAAATTCAAGAAATGACTGAAGAATTCCAGGACACAACAAAACAACTCGAATAAATTCAGGACATTATAGAGCAATCCCTACAAGAAACTATTCAGTGAATTGAGCAGACAGAACAAACCTCACAAGGAAATAGTCAGGAAGACACCCAGCCAGCATTGGGACACTTGACAGAACAATTTTTGAAAAGCTATGAGGTAGAAATTTCTCAGGTTTTAGGGATTTTAGGGACCTCAATTGACAGAGACACCAATAGGCCAGAAGAATACCAATAACGAGCCTCATCTTCAAAACCTGCTAAAGGTTGTCCTGAGATTGAAATGTCATTCCCATAGGATGTAGCACAGGAAGAACCTCATCCTGAGGTAAGGAACCATATTTAACAGATAGAGCATTTGGAAGGAACAGGGGAATAGCCACCTGTTGACCAAAATGAAGAAGACCTTGAGACCCCTCACAAACAGAAATCAAGAAAAATCCATAGGAGAATCAGAAAGCTAAAAGAGGAAAACAAGTTGTTGGAGAGAAGGGATAAAAAGTTTGAAGTATTAAGGAAGAAAGTTGGAAAACTCAATGAAATTATTAAAAAATTAATAAAGCAACTACACAAGCCGACAAGGCCCATGAAAGAAAGAAAAACAAAAGGCCCAGAGTGCAAGGAAGAAACCCTCTTCCTAAAAGAGCAGTCACTACAAACTATGTGGGGAAACAGACAAACCCTGAAGAAATAATAGCAAAGGATGCAGTAGCTCGGAATGAGGAAGTAATTCCCTTAGAAACACGAGAAATAGAAACCCAAACAATGACATCAGAATAAGTGCTCCCTACAGAAACAATTGATGTTGAGGTGCAAACAGATACCCCAGTCTTAGAGGAAACAGCTCAATCCATCAAGCAAGATGCTACCAGCAGGATATTGGAGGAAGAATCGATGCAGTCCCAACAAAACTTGATTCAAAAAAGAAATGAATTGATTACTATGGCAGAGCATCAAGTATCTTAGTCTCAGGAACAGAGTGCCATCATTGATAGGCTAAAGGAAGAACTGGTACAAGCCCAACAAGCATTGACTCA
>JASDQU010197457.1:0-15228 GCA_032191745.1 Picea mariana | reverse complement strand
GGGTTGAGATTCAAGAGCAATTCCATATCTTTATCAATGAAAAGAGAGAGAGATTATAGCTACAATTGAATGGAAAAGGGTGTGTGGATTCCATAAACCTAGAATATTATGGAATCCACATACCCTTTTCCACAGAATATACTAACTAGATCCGAAAACCAAAGACATGAAATATGGTACTACACATATTATAATATATTATCAAAGAAAAAACAAGCTAAATGAAATTTGGACATTTGAAAAATAAATTACAAGTTAAATGAGTACATCAATAAAAAATAGCATACTAACCTTGCAAGTTCCAAATCCAAGCTATGTAGATCGAGAATTGGATTTGTTCAACTGGTGGGTGACGAAAAAAATAAACATCTCAAACAAAAGCCAAGAACAGTGTTGCAACTATAGCAATTGTGTCGCAAAGTCTCTTAAAGTCACGTATATATAGATAAAATAGTCAACTAGCCGTTAACACTGACCAATGAGATAGGCAAAATTTCTGTCGTTATTGCCACGAAATTTTGTCGCTATAGTGACGAAAATCCCAACTAGGTTAAAATAAGATTTTCATGGATATTGCGACGAACTTTCATGGAAATATTGATGAAAATCCCACCTTGTTTAAAAAAATGATGAAACTAGTGGAAGCGTGGAAACTTTTCGTGGAATAATCCACCCATATGTAGTAGTGAATGATTCCCAACCATCGATTTAATCGAACAAATGGTGTTTGATTCATTAACCCCAATGAGTGTTTGAGTCGATCTGATGACAAGGATGGCCTATCCTCCTGTTAAATGAATCACTTTTGTCTTCGTTGTCAGATTCTTAAGTCATCGGTGGTTCGGGTAACTTGACTATCGTAAAATTTGACATTTCATAGCTTCGAGCTCCAAGGTTCTAAAACCTTCATGAGCTAACTCCTTTTTGTGCAGGGTTCCTAGACCCAGGTCACGTGGATCTTCGGATAACTCTTGGGATATAATCCCTGCCCTTAGTTGAGTTTTTGGTTAAGGACTTAGGCATGAGTTCAAAGTCTCCTAGACTATTGGTCTGAAGGGAACTCCTTCCTAACTCACGGATCTTTAATCTCTAATTTTGGGAAAGGTAAACTCATGAGGTTACCAAACGGTATCTATGCCAAGAGGCATGCTCTGACTCTGGAACGGTGATGTAATTCCCTAGAGAAAGCATCTACGAGGATTGAATGACAGAATATGGAAAATCAAAAAGAATTATATGCTCTCAATGGAACGAATGTATACTCATAACTTAATAATTTAATACATAAACCATTTATAGACATATAAATACATGCATGCAACCATTATTTCCAATTCAAAGCACAAGGCATGAAAACACTTATTAGAACCATAAGGCATGATGAGACTGTTGAAAGGGGTGCGCGTTTCCACCCAACCATAGGCTCAGTCACTCCCAATGGTTTTATCACTGACCACCCCCAATCTCTTTCTTCCATCTCAAACGAAGTTAGGGACGAAGGTTAATCTCCTTCTCCCAATACAAAAATATATGGGGATGAAGGTTACTCTCCTTCTCCTGGCTCAGTCTCTATTTTCTGGGATCATAACTCACTTCCCTTGTTCTCAGTCCTTCCTTGGACCTGAGAGTTTTGGCTCTCATCTCTTCCCTCTACGCAGGTCTTCCTATGCACCCATTACGCTTCCTTTCTTGCCTTCCTCGGCAATACTGTGTGTGGCTTGAATTCCCAGTCCGTGGTCAGGTCTGGAAGCCTTACATATGGGTGGTCTTCCCCATCCCCTCATTAACTCTTGAGTGGGTCTTCCCACCTACCAACCTAACTTTAATTCATTACTGGTTCAGAGGGTTGTTATGATCCTAAGCAATTCAATCCAGCAAGTACTGGTTTAGTGGAGGTTAACGCAACCATTTTTGGTCCCCTCCACCACCTTTTCATAGAATTCGTGGTATCTTCTAATCACGTCCCCTTTCTAGAAATCATGCAACACGTATCCATTTTCTATTAAAATAACATAATTTACATTCATCGACCTTTTATACAAAGGTCCATCAAATCAAACATTCACACCTTTGAGTTTTCCATAGTTTCCTGGAAAATATAGTTATAATTACAAACTGGGGGAAACAAAGTGTTACATATTGAGACCCTTCACCAACTATTTTTTGGTGGTATATGTGGATGACATCCTCATCTTCAGTAGAACTTGGGAGGAGCACATGCATCATATTTAGCAGGTTTTGAGCACTCTACGACAACACAAGATATATGCCAACTTGGAAATATCCTCGTTTGGAATGAACAGGGTCCAATACTTGGGCTAAATTGTTGATGAGAATGGGGTACATGTTGATCCAGCTAAGATCCAAGTCATTTGTGACTGACCATCCCTGACCACACTAACCGTGCTTCAGAGCTTCTTGGGACTTGCCAACTTCTACTGACGGTTCATGTTGGGATTCTCCCATATTGCATTGTCCCTTGGCCAAGTGACCAAGGGTAGTGGCAGGGAAACGTTTGTGTGGGGAAAGGAACAACAACGAGCATTTGATGATCTGAAGCATCGCTTGTGCTCATCTTCAGTACTCTCATTTCCCAATATGCAACAACCATTCGAGATTGAGACTGATGCATCTGACTATGTTGTAGGCACAGTTGTCACTTAGCACGGTCATCCTGTAGTATACCATAGTGAGACACTCTTAGATATTGTCCAGAAATACCCGACCTATGAAAAGGAAATGTATTCCATTGTACAAGCATGTCGTCAATGGAAACATTGCATTCTAGGAAATGAGACGATCACCCACACTGATCACAAGCCTCTGCAGTTCATACAGACACATGGGAAATTACAGAATGACCGCCATCAGAAGTGGTCCACCTACCTGCAATAGTTCCATCTCAACATCAAGTATAAGATAGGGAGAAAAAATTGTGTTGTTGACTGCCTCAGTCGACCTCCTGTGGCGGCACTCACCACTGTGTTCCATTCCTGTGGACATGAGGCATCTAAGTGGTCCCAACTTTATCAGCAATATCTGGACTTCACCACCACCTATCAGCTCTTAGGTACAGGAACGAATGTCACTAACTTTCACATTTAGGATGAATTTTTGTCCCATATGGGCCATATATATGTTCCTGCAAGTGAGCGTGCAAAGGTGATTTAGGAATCCCACTATATTCGGATGGCAGGACATTTTGGCGTGGAGAAAATTGTGCTCGTTCTACATAAAAAAACATATTGGCCAAAAATTCGACAGGACGTCAGCAAGTATATCAGATCTTGCACTGCATGTGCCATTGTCAAGCCAACCATCAAGAATCAAGGCTTATACACCCCTCTTCCTACTCCCGAGAAGCCTTGGGAATCCATCTCGATGGATTACACGTATGGACTTCTTTCCACCAAGCAAGGCAATGATTGTGTATTTGCGTTCATTGATCAGTTTTCGAAGATGGCCATCCTCATAGCCTGCAAGAAGAATATCATAGTGATAGATACTGCCAAGATATTCTTCGAACAAGTGTGGGTCCATTTTGGGATACCATAGACCATCTTCTTTGACTGGGACAATAGATTCCTCAGCACATTTTGGTCGATTCTCTGTTCATTGTTGGACACCAATCTCACTAAATCCACTACTTTCCACCTTCAAATAGACGGCCAAACAAAGGTCATCAATCATATGATTGTGCACATCCTACACATGTACAACTCTAATCATCCATGTACATGGGCTGAGATTCTTCCCTATGTTCAACACAGTTACAACAGGGCTCTCCATAGCTCCACCAACCATAGCCCATTTCAGATGGGGTTGGGATTCAAACCCTTGGGTCCCATTGATGTTGCACTACCTCTTACAACCACATAGACAAACTCTTCCCATGCCCATTTTGAGACCGACAAAGCCACCAGATTCATTGAGCGGATCCAACACATCCACCAACAGGTCTATGAAATTTTGTAGAAAGTCAATGCTAAGTACAAGCAACACCATGATCAACATAAGGTACCGCGCCATTTTCAGGTTGGAGACAGAGTCTGGTTACATTTTCATAAGGAGCATATTACAGGGCCCCATCGAAATCTCCTCCCCCTTCACTATGGCCCTTACACTGTCACCAAGGTTGTGGGTAGCAATGCTTTCGAGCTCAGCACTCCACCCTTCCTTGTATGCACCCAATATTCAATGTGGACCTCCTTCGGCCATATTTTCCACCATTATTGGACACTTTAGAGATTGCAGAATAGCTGACACAAACAGAGCTCAATCCTGACTGCATGGAACATGCATCCACTGATCAAATCTTGGGCACACAGGTCAAGGGCACTTGCCAGCAGAGGATCCAGCTTTATCGGGTTGTCAAGGCAGGGCAGCTCCTACACCAAGGAAAGTGGCTCACCTGGGGAAACAATTTAGCAGAAGATTCCTCACCTGATAGGTGAACTCAACGCAATGGAGACAATTTCTTCCTAAGGGGGGAGGACTAATCTAGGTGGATATTGGTGGCCACCCACCTATTCCAAATGGCTCCTCTTGACAATTTTTAGTTCAGCATGTTCTTTTGTGCTTCTTTGTAATTGTGGGTTCTACACTTCTAGGGTTGTCTGAATCCCTACACATATTACAGGTGGATACTTTTGGCCTCCCACCTAATCCAACTATATTATTTTGTATGTTTTCATGTCAGCACATCTTGTTGTACTTCCAAGGCCGTTTTGAGGCCTTAAACAGTGTTTTTTGGCTTGCCACAATCAAATTGTATACAAAGATAGATTTGATGGCATAATGTGTAGTTATCTAAAATACCTTTCCAACGGGCTATCACGCGCCTAAAACGGAGATCGTATGAAAAATTTACGACCCCGGGAAGTTGAGGTACCAACTTACCCATAGGGGCCAAATAACTTTTGGTGTTCCATCTCCTAGAGTTAGGTTTTTGGATGTCTAGGGTTTCTGCACTCATGAGTAATATTAAAAATGCCTCTGGAGTCTCATTGTAATCATTCTAATTAGATGGATGCGTGTAAAAGAAACATCTCCTCTCAGAGATAGCTACCACCGTTTGAGCAAGTGTTTCAATTCTGCAGTTTTACAGTTTCATCCTATTTCATTTATTCAATAGAAGATATTGTTCACTGGATATTTGTGTTGTTATTCATATCTCTATGTTTATTTTATTTAGTCTATTAATCAATTTGTTCCGCTCCTAAATCCAGATAAAGGGATTTGTTGTAGCTATGTTGAACATAGGCAAGACTCTCATCCCATGTGCAGGGGTGCTTGGAATTGTACATGCACAAGATATGCACTATCATCTGATTGACAACCTCAGTTTGACCATCTGTTTGGGGGTGGAAGGTAGTGGATCTGGTGAGTTTGGTGTCCAACAATGACTAGAGCCTCGACCATAATGTGTTGAGGAACCAACTGTCCCGATATGAGACAATGGAAGTGGCCTTTGTTGTGATGGTCTTCTCACAGGCGTCGAAGATCATCATCTTGGAAAAGCGATAAACAACCACAAAGACAAATTGATGCACCCCCCCTACTCCTTGATATGACCCTGGGTGATTACCTCACGTGACCACGTGAATGCAGGCACGTCCAAAGGCAGTTTGAAATCAAACTACTTTTCAGCCCGCAATTCTCCTCGAGCCTCCACGTGTCCTTTCTCCAAAACCATGGTTTGGATTGCATACCACCCTCAACATTTTAAAGTTCACACACCTTTGATCCCTGCAAGGTGATGTGACCATTGATATCACGATCTTAACGGTGCTTCTGAAATGATAGTTCATATCTATTCTTTCAAGTTCTCTGGATCAGATCTAACCTTCCTAAATCAATGGCTGTGATTTATTTCGTGATCCAGGCTTCGGGAGTTTCAACTCTCAAACTCTACTTCCCTCCGTAATTCAATATTCTAGAGTCAACGATCTACGGACAGTTGTCCTTCTCAATCAGCGACTCGACCTCTGCTTCAGTAATTTGACCTTTCAACTAGATCAATGGTTCTGTGGCCCCTTTCTCGATCAATGGTCGAGATCTCCTTCAGGCCTATGGAATTCTAAGATCTCAAATTTCAACTTCACTTCCCCTCGAAGTATGTGGATTCCTGCCATGTGTCCTCTTGACTCGGACAGTTAAGGCTTACTTCGGGTCTTTACCCAAAATCCATAGATTTATGCCACCTGTCCTTTGGATCTGACGATTGAGGATTTCTTCGGGATATTGCCCAGAATGCACAGATTTATGCCACGTCTCCCTTAATCCGGTGGCTATGAATTACTTCAATATTTTACCTAGAGTCCACAGATTTATGCCACGTCTCTTCTAAATTAGACAATCCAGATTCACTTTGGGTCTTCAGGGTTTGGCAGTATCAATTCTCAACTAAAACCCCAGTGCAATTTACCTGGAACTCACAATTTGTTGACACATGTCCTCCTTAAATCAACAGTCATTGTCTCCTTCAGGACTTCGGCCTTCGAAAATTTCAACTTCTTCACACCTTGTTTCTTTTAGATCGTTCCACCTGGAATCCACAATCTGGTGACAAGCGTCCCCTTGCAGATCGATGGTTCTCAGATCTTTGGCTCTTTGGGGTTCAAAAGTTTCAAAATTATACACACTCATTCCTTCCAGAGTGTCTTCACCCAAAACCGATGGATTTCCGCCACACGTCTTTCCAGATGATGGACTGTCCCAAACTACTTCGGGACTTTAGGACTTTGGCAAGTCCTCTCTCTTGCATGTGCAAAGTGCTAAGGTTCATGCACTTTGATTTGATCAGATGGTTTTTGGTCCTCTATGTTATGATCCAACGAAAGTTGTCGCTTCTCCTCCTAAGCTTATGATCTCTTCCAGCTTAGAATATTTTGTCAAAGTTCAAAGGCCTTGACCTTTTCTCTTCCTACAAGTCCATCTCTTGGGTCCTGTCTACACTTATGAAAAGTTTTGTCTCTTATGAGCTTGATCTCCTTGAATATTTCAACTTCCCATGCACACCTTGCATTCCTAGGATTTCGATAACTCAGTTCGAAGGATTTCTTGAAAATAATTTTTCTCCCTCCTGGCGTTCCTCTGTCCTAGTTCTTCGATGTTTGGTCGCTCCTTGATGTTGTGCACTCCTTGCACCTGGTCTAAGTTCCCTTTGTTCTCTCTGAACTCCTCTGAGTCAATCCAAGACTCTATCGATGCACTCCTTGCGTACAACATGCACACGTTGCATATGAGTTTCAGAAGAAAAACAATTGAAACTTATCCAGTTTCGTCACAAATTCATATGGTCAACTCTTAGAAATCATACATAAATGAAAATGAACTAAATTACACGCACATAATGTAACATTCATTCAATCACACATCAAAATGAACACGGT
This sequence comes from Picea mariana, assembly GCA_032191745.1. Lineage (NCBI taxonomy): Eukaryota > Viridiplantae > Streptophyta > Pinopsida > Pinales > Pinaceae > Picea > Picea mariana. The sequence goes on along the minus strand of JASDQU010197457.1, from coordinate 7,834 downwards.
CCAAGGATTTAGGACAATTCTATTTGTTCTATTCATTCATGAAACAATTACATAGTATTGCATTTATTTTATGCGTCTTCCTCCTACTCTATTTCTCTCTTCTACTGATCTCTATCCCCCTATCTTTTGATACTTTTACAATACAACAAAAAACTATCTAAGGACTAGATCCATGAGCTCCTTTCATCCTGTCTGCAACCTATCCTATCAGATCTTAGTGGTTACCTACTTTGTCCTATTAAAATAACTAACAGTTATTATCATATAAGATCCAACACTCTATATCTATAACTCCTTACAGTCCTATATGACTTTACAAACACAGCATATTTAAAAAATGTTGTTTCCAAAAATATCTTAGCAACTCGATTTACTTCTGAGTTAAATGTTGATTTGAAACTCTGTCATGCTGAGATGTCATATCTTTGCCTCCACGCTTTGTGTCTTTGACTTTGAAGGCGATTCTACTGCATCATACTCCTCTGGTTAAAATATTCATGGACTCCTGTCCATGAGCTCCTATACTGTCTTTCCATGCTTCACAATATCAGGTTCAGCGACCCAACTTGAATCTTCCACTGGATGATTTTTCCACTTCACTAAGTATTCAATATATGTCTTCCTCCTGGTCTTCTTTCCAGCTCTTTGTTCAATGATTTTCTCCATTTGAGGTTTTTTTGTTGTGGGCAATTGTTCTTCCCACTGAACTTCTTTCTGATCATCCGATTCTCCTGCCTCATGTCTCCTATAAGGATACAGGTCTGCAACATTGAATATCAGGGATATCCCAACATTGTCTGGTAACTCAATCTCATAAGCATTGGCTGCAAATTTTCTGAGAATTCTGCATGGTTCAATCTTCTTCATCTTCAACTTGTTATATATTACCCTTGGAAACCTTTATTTTTGCAAATGAGATAAAACTTCATCTCCTACTTCCAATTGAACTTCTCTCCTCTTCTGATCAACTCTGTTCTTATATTTCCGGGCTATTGTCATGTAGCTTCTCTCTGACTTTGTCGTGGATTTTCTGCATTTATGTTTCAATATCCTCTACTCCAACATTTCTGAACTCATCTTGATTCAGATTTCTCAACTCTGTAATCTTTCTTGGCTATATACCATACACAATTTCAAATGGACTTTTCCCTGTTCTCCTGTTCACTGAATTATTGAATGCAAATTATGCTTATGCCATAATCTAATCCCATTGATGACCTTACTCAGTGACTAAAATTCTTAACAAGTTTCCCAAACTCTTGTTTACTACTTCATCCTATCCATTTGTTTGAGGGTGATATGTTGAACTAAAGGAAAATTTTGTCCCCAACCTCTTCCATAGAGTCCTCCAAAAGTGTCCTACAAATTTGGTGTCCATGTCTGAGACTATGCTCCTAGGCAATCCATGTAGTCTTTCCACTTCTCTGGAAAACAAATTGGCTATGTGTGTAGCATTGTTTGTTTTCTAGCATGGTATGAAATGTGCCATTTTTGAAAATATTTCCACCACAACAAATATGGAATCACTCCCTTTTTGAGTTCTAGGCAATCCCAATAAAAAATCCATATTGATTGCATCCCACAGCCTTTCTAGAATTGGTAATGGATGATACAAACCAGTGTTTTGTTGTCTTCCTTTTTCATACTGACAAATTATGCATTTGTTCAATAAATTTTTTACCACTTCCCTCATGATCGGCCAATAATACGAATTGCTCAGTTGTGAAAATGTCTTATCATGACCAAAATGTCCATCTAAACCTCCATTGTGTTTCTCTTTGAGCAGGTTATCTCTCATTGAGCATTTCGGTATGCATAGTTGGCTTCCTTTGAACAATAATCCATCTTGGATCAAATATTCATTCCATGGGATTCTATCTCCCAACAAAGGATTCTTACATGCCTCATAAGCTTCCTTAAAATCTATATCTTCTAGATACATTTCCTTGAGGTGTTCAAACCCTAAGGTCTCCACTTGGAATTCCTGTACAATTAAACTCCTCCTGCTCAAAGGATCTGCAACTTTGTTAACAGTTCCAGCAATGTGTTTAATAACAAAAGTAAAATTATGCATAAATTCTACCCATTTAGCATGTCTCTGATTCAACTTTTCTTACCTAGTAATAAATTGCAAAGCTTGATTATCACTGCACAAGACAAATTCTTTAGGAATTAGATAGTGCCTCCACTTCCATAAAGCTTGAATCATTGCATAAAATTCTTTTTCATATGTGGAATACTTCTTCTTGGTGTCATTCATCTTCTCACTGAAATAAGAAACTGGCCTATTATCTTGACTCAAGACTGATCCAATAGCTAATCCACTTGCATCACATCTCACTTGAAATGTTTTTCCAAAATATAATAAGACCAGAATCGGTTGTTCTGTGATTTTCTCCTTCAACACTTTGAAACTTTTTTCATCTTCCTTTGTCCAACTAAAATACTTGTGTTTCTTCTTCACAGTGTCCAGCATGGGCGTACATATACCACTGAAATTTCTGATAAACTTTCTATAAAAACTTTCTAACCCATGAAAACTCCTTACCTCAAATATGCTTCCTGGCGATGGCCATTCTTTGATTTCTCTCTCCTTTTCTGGATCAATCTTCAATTCATTTGAATAGATCACAAAACCCGAGTATATGAGTTATTTCTTCATAACAGAGATTTTCTTCAGATTTATCAGCAATTTTTCTTGCTGCAACTTTTCCATCACTGATGTCAAATTTCCTAAGTGCTCTCTCTTTGTCTTACTGAAGATTAGTATGTCATCCATATATATACTATGACAAATTTGCCTATGAAGTCTTTCAATACTTCATTCATTAATCTAATAAATGTGCTTGGTGCATTTATCAACCCAAATGGCATGACCATCCATTCAAACAATCCTTCATTTATATTGAATGTTGTTTTCCATCCATCTCTGTCTCTCATTCTTATTTGATGATATCCACTATTCAAGTCTATCTTGGAAAAATATCTTTCTCCACTCAAACAATCCATCAAATCATCCATCTCGGGTAAAGGAAATCTATACCTAATGGCAATCTTGTTGATGGCACTGGAATATGTACACATTCTTCATCCTCCATCCTTCTTTGGACTTAACACAGTTGGTACTGTGCATGGGATTAGGCTTTCCCTGATTAAACCTTTATCCAACAACTCCTGGACTTGATTTTTGACTTCCTCATTCTCTCTAGGTGTCAACCTATAAGTTTCTTTGTTTGGTAAACTAGCTCTTGGAATAAGGTCAATATGATGGCTTATACTCCTAATGGGTGGAAATGAGTGAGGTAACTCATCCACTACTATGTCAGCAAAGTTTTCAAATAGTTCCAAGATTTATTTAGACAAATCTTCCACAAAAGTATTTTTAAGGATAACTCTAGGCTTCCTCACTACAACAAACTGCATTTCTTTTTCCTTCTTGACTTCATTCAAGAGTTCCTTCCCACTCATGAGAAGTATACTTGAACTAGCTTCCCTCTTTTTCTCTTTGTCTTTTATTGGCAACAACATATGTGTCCTACCATTCTTTTCTAGGGTATAAGTATTATTTCTTCCATCATGAATAACTTTTTTGTCAAACTGCCATGGTCTTCCCAGTAAAATATGTCAAACATCCACAGAAATTACATCACATAATATTTCATCCCTATAACCTCTATTTTAAATTCAACTTGGCATTGTTGACTTACCATTACTTGATGTCCTTTATGCAACCACGATACCTTGTATGGATTTGGATGTGCAGTTGTCTTTAGCTCTAGTTTCTCCACCATCTCTATGGATACTAGATTGTCAGTGCTCCCACTATCTATGATCACCTTGCAAACTTTGTCTTTCATCTTGAAAGCAGTTATGAATAGACTTGTTCGTTGAACTGGTTCCCGTACCTCCTTCTCTAGTTTAAGAATAATTTTCCCCATCATGAGGTTCTTTCCTCCTTCTGCTCCCTCTGTTTCCATGGGTTTTTGTGCCTTAGCAATGTGTGCTTTGCTTCCTTGTTATCGGACAAATCGGTAGGTGTGGACACTAACTAATCTCCCTAGATCCACCTAGATATAGAACACAACACACCAGAACATGATGCTTTCCTTAAGTTTTAAATATTGAATTTACTAACTAAAGAGGGATAGGTGACATACCATTTAAACGTTGCTTTCTCTCGCTATCGCCATCCTAGCTTCGTTCCAACGCTCATATAATGATGAACCTGCAAAAGGACACAACCAACCAAAGTGATAGTAATAGCATAAACTCAATATAAACCTATGTATGTGATCAAGGAATCATACAATAAAACACAACAAGCTTTATAGGAAAGAATTGCATAATTGTATCATATTAAATGTGAAAGAGAGATTACAACCATGGCCTTGATTTCGTAAGGTCCCTTCCAACTATCCTTCGTTCCCCACACACTTCTTTCTCCAAGGATTTTGAGACCATGGATCTGATAGCTACTCATAATCTATCTTGACAAAGCAAATCTCAAAGACACTCCAACCAAGCTAATAATTCCAAGCCAAATCCAACTTATCCATTCTCCGTGAGAGCTCCTCTCCTTTTATAGCCTGAAGAGGATAAGGCGAGGAGGTTAGGATGATCCCACTAAATCATGAAAGCAAGTAAGATCCAAACCATTCGGATTCCGCCTCACAACGGAAGTTTCTCCTTCTAGAAGATTCGAGAAAACGCTCGTTTTTCCCACATGTAAGCATTCTCACACCCTGCCTATAGAGCAGACTGCAAACTCCTCGTGACCTAGCTATGATGTAGCCTACAAGAATTAGGCATTCTCTCACCCTAGCTATGATGTAGCCTGTGAACTTCCTTTTTTATAGGGTTTTTTACAAAGGAAAATGCAACTTCTTTTCTCAGAAAACGTTCTTCTCCCTTCCTTCTTTAGGAACTCAGGCCATTGACCCCTCCAAAGGAAACAGATAGGTTTACATCATTAATGGTCATAGGGATGATGAAAATAATGTGTAATAGAGAGCCCCCCAAAGTATGAAGTTAGAACAGAGTGATATATGAAATACTTTGTCGAGTGTGTGTAAGGAAAAAGGAACAGTCGGTTGGAAATCTGCCAACAAACAAGGAAATACAGTACAATAATATATCATCACTGAGGTAGGCATTCCCATACTCAGAATACAAATGACTCAAAGCATGAATGCTGACATGCAAATATCCATGTCAAGTAAGACAAGGTCATGGCCACCAAACATACACCGTGGATCCATGCCATTATGAATCAAATCTTAACATAGCCACCAAAAATACACTGTGGATCTATGTGTTAAAGACTCAAATTTGAACATAGCCACGAGGCATACAATGTGGATATATGCAATAGTACACTGAATATACTCCAACGCAACTTGAATCTGTCAGAAAAGATCCAGGGTCTTCATCTCCACCACTCTATAATACGAATCTAACCATGTGAATACATGTGTCGAAGTCGAACATGGTAGAAACCACTTGATTACCGATTTTTAGTGAATACCGTTAACAAGTGCGAGAGAAATCACCATTAATGTCAATGACTCCCAAGGTACTCTAGTACAATGAATGTGAATCAATGAGATGAGGTCAAACACTCGACGGAATCTCTCGATCAGGGGTCGATAATGAAAACCCACTGTCGAAAGTGAGGAAACCTGTCATTGAGGCATGCAAGTTCCAAGGTAACAATTGGTTTCTAAGTCTAATTCCTGGATAATGAGTTGAAGTCGACAAGAAAAGACTCGTCATAGGAGGGCCTTAATGTATCCCCCATCAATGACACAAAACAAGTAACAAGATTTGATGTAGATCAGAGTAACAAGTAACTCAGGACTGACTTAGGGATGGTCGACATAATAGAAGGCTTAAGGACTGCATAAATGGCCAACGCAATAGAAGGCTTTCCAGGTTGAACTTATCTTTGAACATATTGACGACATGACAACTGTCTTGGAAATACTAATTCAACAACAGGGATCACAGACCAATTTGTAATCTTATAAAGGAGTATGATCAAGAGATAAGTGGGTTTTCCAACCTAGACACAAGGTGAGTGAAAGGGTGTCATGTTCAAAAGCGACTCTGCCATGGAATACAGGTTTAGACACATTTCTTTCCCAAATTTTCCCCCACCATTTCTAGCGAGTACCTCTTTATTTTTACACAAGCTTGAGGAGGATAAAATATGCTTGAAATGTAAGCTCATCCTTCGGATGAGTCCTTCGGAGTATGTTTAATGAACCCTAGGAAGGAGTCGTTCGATCCCATAAGGGCCTTTCGATGTTTGTTTAATGATTCCAAAGATAGAAAACTCGGGGTTTTTTTATGTTTTGAGAGTCTGAAAAACACTTAAAGAGAACTCTCCCAGTTCCTTTTTCGTAAATTAGTTCGACAAGACCAAAAAAGTGATAAACTATCGCCCATCGAACGTTTTATTCAAATACTTTTACGAGCGTGAAAATAAAAATATCACTCGACAATCTTTTCATATTTAGAGAGTCTGAAAAAATATTAAAGGGAACTCCAGGGGGTTCCTTTTTCGTATAACCTTTACAAGTCTGAAAAAGTGATAAAAGTATGCTCGGTTACATTCTCACATATTTACGAGAATGAGAAAGAACAAAGACTAAGCTCGGTAACTTATTCTCATGTATTTACGAGCATGAGAAAGAAAAAAGACTANAAAAACAAAACAAAACTATGCTTGGGATAGATTTTAATTTTTACACAAGCTTAAAAACTAAACTAAACTATGCTTGGACCTGGTTTTATTTTTACACAAGCTTGAACCAGAGGAAACTATGCTTGAGGTAAGTGGTTTCATTTTTACACAAGCTTGAACCAGAGAAAAACTATGCTTGTGACTTCCCAACGCATAGCCCAAGGATGGTTGGTACTTAGCCCCCAGCTTAAGAAACTAGCGGCTCTAAATTTAGCATGAAGTCCAGAGGCTGAAAGAATTTCCCCCCAAGCTTTGTTTCTTCCAACTGCAAAGGCGGATGAAATGAAGCTTCAAACACTAGACGAAGGACTTGACTCAAACAGAGAGGGGGAAGTTGTTTCATTTTTTAACAAGCTTGACACAGGAGAAGAACTATGCTCATGATTCTAGGTATAATCCCAAGACTATTGTTTAATTTTTAATGAGATTGACACAGAAACGGGAATTATGATCGTAACCTCTATTTCATTTTTTAACGAGGTTGCCACAAAGATGCGAAAACTATCCTCATAACTAGTTTTATTTTTTAACGAGATTGAAATCAAAAAACCATGCTTAAAGACCTTTGTTTCATTTTTTAACGAGGTTGCCTCAAAGACTCAAAAAATATTCTCGGAGTCTCTCTTCTTGATCATGGATTCCAAGAGGACTATGCTCCGGAATGACACCATGTCAAGGGACAAAACTCGGTCATGGCTTCCAAGAGGTCTTCACTGGAAGGAAGAAACACACTCTGTAAGGACACCATGTTGAGGGTCACAACAGGAGTAAAGAGATCAGGCTCTAACAGCCCTATCAAAGAGATCACCATGTCAACTACTGGATCTAAGTCATAAGAAGTTGAATCCATGGGTGACAACGCCATATAATTGACCTGTGCCGGGAGCGATACCGTCTTCATATAAGAACCATTTAGGGAGGCAATCCAGTCGGGGTCAATGAATAAAAGTTGATCAACATTCACAACTCATCCATCATGAGGGAAAGATATCACACGAAAAAGAGTAGACACAATAGCTTTCATGGCATAGACATAATCTCGCCCAAGGAGTAAAGCGAAATCCAAGGGGTCTTGGAATACCATGACAT
>JASDQU010197456.1:1618-14873 GCA_032191745.1 Picea mariana | reverse complement strand
AAATTTTCCAATAAGGTTTGAATGAGGTTCGGCTATATATATTGAACCCTAATGAAACCTTGTCCCAAACCTCAATAAAATTCTCCTTCAAATTCGTCCTAAGGTTCAAATTCAGGCACACATTCGAGTTCGTTCAGGTTCGGCATTAGATTCAGTGAACATTGAGGTTCACCGAATTTCGAACCTCAAGCTTTAGGTTCGGCGAACCCTGTGACTTAGGTTACCATATCTCATTATTTTGTTATTAAAAAACTATCATATGCATGATAGTACATATTGTGCAACATAGTGTAACCATTCAATTATCCCTGAGATCATAAATTATAATTGTACAAGCAATCAAAACTGAACATACTAGAAATTAATTCAAACCACGACATAAACCATAATATTTTGGTATTAATTTAACACAATGAATAGGTATATTCATAGACACTTATATGTTTGGAATTGTCCACCATTTGGTTGCAGAAGAAGGACGTTCCACCCAACCATAGGCTCCCTGCTACACCAGTTCTCTTTGCAACAGAGGCCACCCTTGGGTCGAGGCTATGAATCCACAAGGGCAAACTCTTCCTATGGTTGGCTCTAATTTTCTTCTCGTAGCCCAATTACCAGGTTCACAGTCAATAATTACACCCATAGCAATTCCCAATCCACATCCCTCTTACCCATCAACGTGCACAACTCAAGGAATGTGATCCCCCTCTTTGCTCAACAATCCCTTAGGCTATCCCACTTCCATCTAGGGCTCTAGCATAGGTTGGTCATGTTGCCCCATGTTTGCAGTTAAACCAGAAGGCCAACCTATTAGTTTTTGATACAATTGCCAAAATTAACGGATMCATGGGAGGTTGTTAAACCATGTCACAAGTCCCGAAGGAGGTKCTAATCACCAAGTCAACAATCTCCCCCTCAACACCAACTGAGGTACTCGACACCAACCGAGCAGACTCAAACCCGCGACCTTTTGCTTTCATACCAATTGTTGGTCCATGTTTGCCGTTAAACCAAAAGGCTGACCTATTAGTTTCCGTTACAACTGCCAAAGTTAATGGATCTATGGGAGGCTGTTAAACCATGTCACGAGTCTCGAAGGAGTTGCTGACCACTAAGTCAACAGGTCAGGAATTCTCACTGTTTGGATTCCAGGGATTATTAGCTGTAGCTAAATTTACTCAATAGCAGTGATTATCATCCATACAACCATAATTCTCACTTAATTCTTGGCTATAACTTTYCATAATTCGTTTACAACATGCTCGTGGCAGTTTGCTCAAGGGTAATTCTCCCGATTTCTCCAACCCAAGGACAGTTCATAGTGTAATTCAAACTCTTGATTGTTCAGGCTCTTTTAATTTGAACAACACCCAAAGGAACATTTCAACACGCCTTTCAAAACTTCAACCGAATGATAGTTTGCTTGCATGGGTAAAAAGGTAAAACTTAAGTTTCATGGAATGAAGGGGCCATGTAACCCGATGCAGACCCACATACCTCCTTCATGTGCTAACTCCCCTATGGCTTAATAAAACAAGATTAATTAATAATTAAGGGACATAATTAAGGTGGTGCAAGGATTTTGGGTTAAGTCACTTACTAAGGTCCTTTCCCTCAGTCTACTTAAGCCCCCTTGTCTTTCCCCTCTTGTGTAGTCATAGCTCCCATTCTTTTGTCCTTCTCTTCTGCGGCTGTTGATGTATTTTACTAACATTCAATTTTTGGTTACAAATTACATTTGCCGGCTTATAACCATTCATCATGTATATACATAATGCTGAACCGGGGATCAAAACTGGGGTATTACAAGAGCATTTAGATTTTGAAAGCAATCTTCCTTCCAGCTTCCCTACTGTCAATATTTTTTGGTGGTGTGAACCTTTATATTAAAGTTGAGAGCATTTATTGCTACTGTCGTTTATAGCTGCTTCGATTGTTATTTGTCCTTCAGATGAAATATCTTTTATGTTCTTAGCACAAGACATGCATATGGAAAACTGTATTGTTTACAATCATCTAAAACTTGAAGCTATTAACTTGAAGCACAGCTTCAGGCAAGGAATTTAATTGGTTGTGCATTAGTATTCATAATCTGTTTAATAATGCTTGCATTCCTTCAAATTATAGTAGATACATTGTGGTGTGCAGTTCTTCAAATTATAGTAGATGCAGTGCAGGTGTGCATTTCTTCAAATTATAGTGGATGCATTGCAGGTGTGCATTTCATGTGAGTGATATAAATACACTATATATGATGGACAGAAGCAAACAAACTTGCTAGGATTCATTTGTTTGGACGTATAATCTTTCCCTCAACATTTCATAAGATTTGACACATTGCTTGGTTTTTGCAGCTTGGTAGTCTCTTATCTATTACTATTCTTGTTCTTCCTGGTACATTGTATTTTATTAACAACACATTGTCAACATCATTAAGAAGGTGTCCACCCTAGATGTTGTGCATTGGAAAAACAATTGGCAAGAAATATTTGAATCACATTTTCTTCTGTGCTTGCATCTTCATATTCATGAGTTGAAAAAAGTTGCTTGGGACACTGTCATTTTCTGCCTTTTATGACATTTAGAACTATATCCAATCATATCTTTTAACTGGATTTTGATACAAGATAGGTTGTCCTATTTGGAGAAAATTTCTTATCATCGTCTAATTGATGGATTGTCTTTTCAGGTCAGCAACACCTTGCAAGTGTACTGGTGATACGCGGGGTGAATATGCCTATGATAAAGATGGCCTGCTCATTCCACGTCTAGCTTATAATGTATGAACAAAACTAAAAATCTTTTCTCATTCATAGCATTATGATCTAGTTATCAATTCAGTCTTGTTTCACGGTCATTACCTTACATGATGTTTGGCAATCTTACAAATTGATCCTGATGTTAGGAAACACACATGAAGCTAAGTTGTATGGTACTACTGATACAGATATGATATCTGAAACAGATACGGCAATTTTTTAGAAAATCAGGATGTGATATGGCTAGGATATGTCATACATAGATATATATATTCATATATTCCAAAGACAAAAATTGATTTGTTCTGTTTATCAAAAACAATGGTTCAAGGCACAAGAGTGCTTACAATACTGCACATAGTGCACAAATCAGGAAAACATCCTCAAATCCTGAACCCTAAGGCTTGAAAAAGCAGTCTGATGGCTCCAATGCAGGGGAAAAAACTCAAGATAGCTCCAAATATCAAAATACCAAATTTGACTTCCATGTAGGGGAAAGCCAGAAAACCAAGAAGAAATTGGAGAAATCTCAAAGGTGGAGAGAAAGACTGCCATAATTGGCATTGGGTCAAGCTACATGATCTAACTGTCACCGAGATTTGGATTGTTATTGGAGAAGGGTTCCATATCAAGTACAAACCCTAGAGCCATCATTGGCTAGGAAAGGTACTACCAAGAGAGCGACATGGAGTGCAGTCGCAAAACAATCAGATTTTCCTCATCGCCAAGGGGGGAGATGATCCAGTTCAGATAATGCACTAAATCCACAGGATCCATTTACCTTAGCATCTTGAAGACAATAGGTCCTCCCATTGAATGGAGTTAAAGGTAGAAAATGAGCTCTCCAATACATGCCAATCTTCCAAGAGTGCAGCACATAACATGGGCCTAAGCATTGCGATTTGAAACGTAGAAGATACACAACGATTAAAAAGGAAGCCCCCATAAGCTGTCTGCCAATGGTGGATTTCAATAGTCGCTGTGAGGGATCTTAGATCCATGAGATCGACCATAATTGGCCCCCCAGATTCTTTGCTTAGTCCAATTGCTTTCACAATGCTTAGGAAATATATACAAATTATACTGTAGACAATCTCAACACAGGCTCTTCTCAAAGATGTTTATAAGCGTCCAACTGTGGGTGACGATGGTCAACTCCTCCTCGTAACAGGATGTTAACCATTTTGCTCTCTTTTACACACACACATGTATATCTTCCAAGGAATACCTTGCGGGGAAACCCAAGGGATGCTTACCCACTTTCATGGTTGGCATCCCTAGTTAACTTGTTAGTGTAGACTAGTGTGCCTATCCAAGGGGATTTGATCCGAACACCTGTTGGCATAGAACTAGCCAAATGCCCAACAACACTAGTGACAACCAATTGAGCTAATCCCTTGGGCTGTTTTACGTGTATATATTATATATGAAAAAGAAACCAAGAGACTAAAAATTTAGAATACCATTCAATAGTTTGAAATTTGGAAATAAAGCCAAAAAGAGTTATCATTAAAAGAGGCCCAAGCTCTCTATTTATGACTTGACCTGTAAGAAATTATTGTCATCCATCTTCTTTTAAATGTTTCTTATTGTGTTTTTTCTTCTTTATTTTAGTGATTGAAAATTTGGTTGAAACCACTGAAATGTTGACCAAAATGGTTGAAACCATTGATACAATGTTTCAAAAATTTGAAACGTGATTAAAATGTTTCAGCTCTGTTTTAGAGGCATTTCATCCAAGGGAACGTTTTCAAAATGTCGAAATGTGTTTTGAAAACCTCTAGCTAGAGTTTTTGTAACATAGCCCTAAACTTATGTTTTTTAGGATTTGATCTATTTAGGAGATAGATTTAATATATCTATAGTTTTTGTTGATTTAATATATCTCTAGTTTTTGTGGATGGAAATTGTATATTTTTAGATTTTGGTAAAACTTCTATTTAATTTTATAACTCCTGGTGATGTCAGAGGAGCAAACAATGAGCCCAACATTAAAATATTACTAAGTTTACTTTTATATTATGTGATCATATTATATCAAAGTTAGCAACTCTAAATATGAAAAGTATGAAAAATATGTAACTATTAAATGTTAAGGTTAGTGTTAAGTGGTTGATGTTGAAATTTCGAGAATCAGGCAATTAATGCAAATTCCTAAATTTCACCTCAACCTTGAGGTTTCCCGGATGTATTCCCTGTGAACGTACAACCTTAAGGCTGATCTGAAATTTTAAACTATCACAGCAAATACTTAACATCACTTCAACCCAAATCACAAGGCGGCCCAAGAGAATAGATACCAATCAAGTGTACTTCAAAGCCAACAAGTTACAGCGCTTAGGGCACACTTTTCAAGGCATATAACAGATCTAAAAGGTCTTATTACAGCAGATTATAACAGTGGTAAATTTACTCCTTTATCTATAAGATATGTTTTACATCACTTAAAAAATTCAGCAATATATTATGTGAAATCAGCATGTACAACTAGTGCTAGATTCTACTCAATCACGAAGATAACATAGGTTGAAAATCAAGTCTGCAAGTACACAACATTTGTACAACTGGAACATTTCATATATATATATATATACCCTAGCTAGGGAGGACATAGAAAAACTCTAGCCATCAACTCCTCCTAGCTAGGAATCACTCCTAACCAAAGTTAATTTCTCCACCAAAGGTCTTCAAGAAGCTAGCATCAACACTGGCAAGTCCTCCTTGGCACACATACTTGCATCCCACAAGTGTACAAGATGTCTGCATTTCTCTTCTTCACAATAAGCACACCAAGTAGCACTAGGGTTTCCAAATGCCACAAAACCCTATTCCTCTTTTCTCACGAATGTTTCCTTTGCACCTCTAGGGTTTATTACAAACCCTACACTTCTTTGCCTCCTTAGGGTGAAACCCATACCATAGACTTTCCTTTGAACTCCCTTCAAGAAACCAGTGCCCAAGACAAGGAGAGCAAATATACATGAAGAAGAGGACATGAAGACAAGTTTGACCTAGTCTCACATCTCTAATTAAAGAGTGTGAGAACAAGAGTGAACAAGTACAAGCGAGTGAAATGACTCTCTCCTCCCTCTATTTATGTTAGAGGTGAGGGAGGCCTACAATCATAAAGTGGATCAAGTTCACAACAAGCAACCTATCTGATGACTTAATAAGCCCACATGTGGAGCACTCCAACTTCAAGTGATACATGTCAAGCTCCAAGGTGATTATGTCTGTCAAGCAAGGCTCCAATGCCGAACTCTCCTCAAGCAAGGCCCAACACTCCTCCAAAGGTCTTCAAAGCTCCGATGCACCTTCTAAGCCATGTGTACCTCTGGGTCCATCCAAGCTACATGATCACTCCTCAATCTAGGCATCAAGCCAAGTACAAGCCTCGATGCAAGAAACCAAGTGTCCCCATGCCATCTAGGGATGAACGTCGTCCTTTTAGCAAGAAATTCCTCCTCCTCCAAGGCAAGTCCTCCTCTTAGCAAGCAACCCACTCCACATGTGGACATCATGAAGAATGTCATCATGCTATCTAGGTCTCCAATGATCCAAGGAGGAATGCCACACAAGCATCGAGACAAGGCATAACAATCAACGAGGAAGCCAACTCCAATGTGTATTCCATCACAATACAACCAAGGGTGATCCATAGACCATGCACCCCATATCACATGAAGCATCCTAAGCATGGTGTAAATACTTTCAAAGTAACGTCGAAAGTTAACAGTTAAACCACCTTAATGGCCCTATAGAACTATTAATATTGTATTAAGGAGTTGATGTATTTGAGAGACATACAACAACCTATCTATGGGTAGATTGATTTGTTGTGTTGTCATTTAGTATATTTGAGTATTATTCTCTTCACTTTCAGCTGAGGGTTGTAAGGTGTTGTTAGCACCCTCTTCTTCACTGCTTCGTTGTGAAAGGCATCAAAGTCCTTGGAGGTGAAATCTCTTCCATTTTCAAACCTCAACACATTAATCTTCTTACTTGTTTAATTATCTACGAGAGATTTAAACTCTTGGAACTCGCCGAGTACTTCATCCTGTCTTCATACAATAAATACAAGTTTTTTTAGAGGAAGCATCAATGAGAAACATAGTAAATGTTCCCTATCGGTGAAGTTGACGTCATTGGTCCAAATACAAGTTTTTTTAGAGGAAGCATCAATGAGAAACATAGTAAATGTTACCTACCACTGAAGTTGAAGTCATTGGTCCACACACGTTTGAATGGATTATATCAAGAATCCCTCTTGGTCTATGTTCATTGCTCGAGAAAGCAATCTTGGCATGCTTGTTGAGTGCACAACCCTTGCATGCTCCTATCTTTGTGATCTTGAAGTTCAACAATCCTTGCACTATGTTATTCAAGAGAGGTAATACTCCATAGTACATGTGACCAAATCTCATGGAAAAGCTCTCACAATTTGTCACTGTCATGTACTAAAGCTCCATGTTTGATCGAATCAATTAGCAACGTATAAAGGCCACCTTCTTGCACATGTTTGGCCAAAACATGACTCATGTCTTGATTGTGATCTCTAATAATAACTTGATCATCAAACTCAACGATGCACCTAAGATTTGTCATGGTTGAAAGAGAAGATTCTTTGTTAAAGTATGAACATATAAAATGTCATCCAAAGTATGAACATATAAAATGTCATCTGGCTCAAGAACATTGCCTAATGGCATGTGAAATGAGATAAAACCCATTCCTGTAATTGAATAAGTGGCATATCGCCCAACTCCACTTGTATGTTGACCTCTTGTTCTTGTAGTTTGTTGAAATCCTTCTTGTTGAAGTCATTTGTCTAGATGCTCCAATGTCCTTTTACCACCCTACAGTAGAGATGGTGTGAGTGGAAGGGCGTGAAACCATGGAGAAGGTTGTTTCAAGCTTGGATGCTAACTCATCCATTCTTCCTAAAGCTTCTTCACTACTTGCAATTTGCTTATACTGCTGTTGCTTGCCCTTCCCCTTCTTCTTCACAAAATGTTGAGATGCATAAAGGTCCATCTTGTGGCACTTGAAACAGTTCGTGTGACTCAAGCCTCTCTTCTCTTGATTCAAAGAACCCAAATCTTCTTTCTTTCCCTTTTGACCCCATTTGGATTGTCCTCTCTTATTGCTACTCACTTTCTCGTTAAGGGCTAGGTTTTGGAACTCCTCCACTTTGGATAAAACTATCTCTATCCTTGTCTCCTCTTGGATGAAATCATCTCAAAGCTTCTCAGGGTTGGGCAGCGTCTCATGAGCACAAACACMTTGAACAAAAGGTTCCCAAGATGAAGAGTACCCATTTAGTGCTATGGTTACAAACTCTTCATTCGTGACCTTCAACCCTATGGTAGTGAGATGATCTCTTAACTTAATGATCTTCATCAAGTAGCTAGCCATCGTGTTTGTGTCACTCTTGCATGTGGAAAAAAGCTTGTTCTTCGGAGGCATTTTGCATGAAATATTCACACTATGATACAAAGTGATGAAGGCATCATACATATCCTGAGATGACTTCTTCTACGCAATGAGAGGGATCAAGTGGTCCTTCATAGAATCAAGAATGATTYTTTTTGCTTTGGATGCCTTCTTGTCATGTTCATTCAATTGTATGAGATAGGTAGTGATTGTAGCTTCCCTCGACAAAACACCAAAGTTCAACCTCCTCCAACAATGTTTGTACTCTCCACTTCCAAGGTGTAAAATTGGAAGTGTCGCGGTCGAACTCTTCGAGATTGAGACTAGTCATTCCTGCAACTTCTGAAACTCACCTCAACCAAATATATTGATCAATAACAAATTAGATCAACAACCTATCATAGGTGTAGAGAAACACTCCAATCATTGGAGCTACATAGATATCTCACCCACAAGCCCTCATAGGTTTGTGTTTTTATCTCAATTATGAACCACTCCAATCTCTAGAGTCTTTGAGCATAACACCCATTGAAATCTTTCAACAACTCCCTGTCACATGAAACGACCCACTCCATACATGTATTCTTGGAGGATTTCAGATTTGTAGCTTTGATACCATGTGAAATTTTTGACATGTGGGTATGGGACGGGAACAAGGATGGGTATGAGGAATACGGTCCTCTGGTATGAGTACCCATGCTACTTAGCTGAAAATTATTGCATCAAGCACAAAATCAGAATCACACAATCACACATCTGTCTTATGTATTAATTGAAAGAAGAAAATAGATTGCAAAGACTTAAACCCTATCTCAGTAATTGTCCCAAAGGAAAGCCCTACCTCTCCTAATAGACTAGGAGAGTTAGGGTCTACAAAAGAAGAACCATCTTTTGAACAATGCCCAAGTTAGGAAGACAAACCTAATCCTACTCACTACCTAGAAGAGCACCCCCTAGAAATCGTACAATACCTAAATAAATCTTTTATCAAATACCAAATGTACTCATGAACATGCTTTTAGCTTGCTGCCCAAACAATTTCACTTATTGAGTTTTCTAATTTTTAATTAAAATCGCATGAAACAACAGTTAATAAATCTAGATTTAATGTTCATCTGACCTCCTATGCTTCACATAAAAGTATTAGATCACTTAGGGATGCCCCTTGTGGTTTCAAAGCACCTAATTGAAGTGCAGAGAGATTTTGAATGAGGTGACATTGGTTCATAATCTTATAGTTATCCAAACTTCTCTTTGGTTTCTTGATAGGAATTTCTAGGTGATAACGAGGCTTATAAAAGATACTACATAAAATATTTAAATTTTAATAAAAAATTTCTATATTCGTGTACATCAATGCAAATCCGAACCATCAGACAACAAATATGCAAAATTTTCTCATGTATATAGCATGTAAGGGTGAATATAGCAAAATGACACCAAGTATGATACTTGTCTATGCCAAAATATATTAACATTGAGTCTCTAAATGGCTCTAGAATACAAAAAATATCACTCCAACAAATCACCAGAAAATATCATCAAAATATGCTATCCAAAATCAGCCCACAAATAGTACCAAATCAACTCCAAGCTTGCATTGAATCAAAGCTCTTTGTCACAATGTTCAAATCTCCAAATGCTCACAAATGATCCATGATGAGAGTGTTTTCTGGTAATAATTTTTCCTATTACTCACTAAGTTCCATATACTTAGTTCAATTGCTTCTCGAACCAGTTTGTGTACATTGGTTGATAACCAACTCAGGGAATGTACCCCTTGATCTGAACCCTATGTAGTAATGAGGTGGCTAATCTCATTACAAACAAATGTACGCTATGGCTTTTTATTGTTTGTTCCATACAAGAGTTCAATGCCTATGTTTCGGTCATACGATTCTACAATTCCCCCAACCCTCAATATGTAAAAGACCAAGGTTGCATTGTTTTATTTCTTATAGCGCTAAAATGTTGAAATGCGGAAAAGTTGTTATCCTTTGTTCCTAGATCCATCTCCTTTTTTCCTCTCACTCCCTGTGCAATTGCCCGTGTTTAGAGTTAAGGGTTTTTCAGGCCTTAGCATATATTTCATACTTCTCATACTTTCTGTATGTTTCTTTTTATAGGAGCCATTTTGGTGCTCCCGCTTTGTAATGACATCATTATGCTTAGCAGTCCCATTGATCTACTCTTGTGGTCATAAAATTATCTTATCTCATCTATAAGATTGATTCTTTTTAAAGATTCTAGTCATTGGATGCCTATCATTATATTTTGTAAATTTTCTTTTCGTTTGGATAGTTTTTTACTATCTAATTTATGATCTTATAGAAGAAATGTGTAGGAAATCCTATTGTCATTTGTTTCTTTAGTACTTATATTTTTTTATTGGGCTTGCTATTTTGCAGTATTGCTCTTTGGATGGGAGGAAGAATCGAACGTGAGTATTGCTAATCCCTAATTGTGTAATTTACACATGGTAGTATTGCTTTTGACATTGTTAAACATCTTTTGCAGAAATTATTTGATCTTTGTGTGCGATTCTTGTTTAGATGTATGAGATTTTTAGGAGTGAAAATTGTTGTTTTGTCCTATGGGGGATCTACACGAAAATAATGTGAATCTTAGGTATAGGGTGAATTGTTTGATTAATTTTGTGTTATTCACTGTCTAATGATAAATACATGTATATTGATATCTCTCATGGGAGACATAAGTTGGACAGCACTACTATGTAAACATAAAAAGACATATGACTTATATAAATCACTTAAGTCAGTTTACTTTATTATGCCAACTAATACAAAAGTACTAAGCTACATAATGATACATTATAAAATGACCATTATTAGAACTTAAATTCTATCAATCTCCCTTAATGGTCATATGGGAAACTACCTCAACCTTTTTCCTTGGAATACAATTCATTCCACTCTCAAGCCCATAAGCGAGAATGAGATTGCTAGTACTTGCCAGCACCACTAACAATTGGGTCACGAAGAACACCAATCAACATTTGGCTCACGAAGAGCAAAACATGTCACAAATTGGATTTGAACTCGGGTGGAGAGGATAACATTCATCATCTCAATTGCTCGAGCTAGACCCAATTGACAGAAAAATGTTTGGAAATGTCTCGTCCCACCCTCAAGCACTTAAGTCAGAGTGAGATTGTTGGTACCTTGATAGTCCCAATCAGCCCATGTGGTTAAATGTGTCACAAGCAGGATTTGAAGTTCGGCGGGCATGATAACAACTTCTCTGCTCTAGCTTATTGTTTGGAACATGCCTTGTTTTGTACATGAAGTCATTTTTTGACAGAAAACTATATAATATAAATAAAGATCAATATTGTATGTTGGAATACAACTTCAGCTATTGTGTGAAAAATGAAATAATGTCCTTTGTTTTTTGGTTCTAACGAGTCTTTTTAAAATAAATCTATTTTGTTCTAATTCTTGATCATTCCTTTTCTGCACTGCCAGGGACTTTATTACCGAGTGCAACGTATCTTGCCCTTGTGATTTTTTGTCATGTGGCAATCGAGTTGTACAAAGAGGATTGAAGTACAGAATACAGGTATATTTGACTTGCATTTGTTTCTGTTTGAGTTTCTATTCTATTGAACAATACCAAGCAGTGCTTTGTGTATCGCATGGGTCAGTATTTATGATCGTGAGCTTTAGCCTTTATCATAGTTGACAAAAGGTATGCTTTGTTTTGCTTTAGATATTAGATTTCTTTCTTAATGTTGTAGCCTTGTAGTGAAATTAATGAGAAACTTACACGGGCCCGTATATCATCCTTTAGTTGTAAGTTTTTCCTTTCATACTTTGCAATATATGATCATTTCATCATATACTTGTCTGAATTTTACAAACTAATCTCTAATTGTGGTACCAAACGTTATTTTTCTTCTCATTTGCTCAGCTAAAGTTTGTTAATCATATCAAACCCTTTGGTGTATATTGTACTTGGATTATATTAATGTGCATGTCCACTAGTTATTTGCTATTCGGTGCATAGATATCAGCGTTGGATAGGTATTATCTGATGTAACTGAGAAGACTAATAAAAGGTTGATTACAAAAGAAAGAACATACAATTTTTTTGAAAGTATATTGTTTGTTGCTTCTCCTTTGTTGATTACAATGTAAAGTTGTTAAAAGATGGTGCTAGTTGATTGCTAGATGTATTTGAGCCCATTTATTGTTATGAAACTATGTTTGTATTGTTGAGTTTTGGTGTACCGAGGGAAGTGATTCCCTTGTGGTTGTGGGTCTCTAACCACAAGAGGGAAATATTTGACCCATTGTGCCTTATACTTTATGTCTAATTTCACTTTGACATTTTCCTAAGTCAAAAGGGTGAAATTTGTCACTTGAGTGAAAAGTGACTATTAATTCACTTTGTGGGTGAATTGTGGGACATAAAGTGAACTATGGAAATTTAATCCAAAGTGGGTTTTGAGTTGAGATTCTTTTTGAGAGATCTCAACCATGGATTAGATATGGCTTGGAGTGATCCTAGCCATTGATATTTTTAGGTTTCCCTATGATTCCGTAAGAGGGGCACATAGGGAAAAATGAGGCTCATTCACTCTTTTGTTCTCTTGGAGAGCTAGAGGAGAGCAATGGAGATGGGAATGGAAGCAAAGGATGAGGGCAGCAAGGGTGCCTCCTTCCATGGAGGGCTCTAGGAGGCTTTGGCTCCTATTTATTTGTGGTGTTCATACTTGCTTGGAGGAGGGTGCAGTATAGGAGGAGGGTGCACACCTAGTGGGCATGAGTTATACTTGGCAGTTTGCTGTTTGGTTTGTTTTGTTGGAGAGGTAGCACACAAGAGCAGATTTGTGTGCAAGGGTTTCTACTACAAAGCATTAAGGAGCAAGGGCGCAAGGCTAGAGTAGGATTGAGCAACTAGTGAGGAGGGCACACCATGCTTTGGCACATTCACCTTCTTGGACCTGTATAGCAACTTGATAGGAGCTGCCATTGTAACAAGTTCATTTGTTTTATTGTACTTGTTGTATCTCACACTTCTTACATCGCTTATATAAACTT